>NW_020871330.1:134285-156785 GCF_003789085.1 Penaeus vannamei | reverse complement strand
CTGGGCAATTTCCGAGGAGATTTCATTGAGGTTGCTGGAGTGGGGAGTGGGGGGAACTCTTCATCGTAATCATAATCCATTTCCTCCTCGGAAGATGACATGTACATCTCCGAGCTCTCGCTATCCGTTCTGGAAAGGAAAAAGCAATTGTAAGTACATTTCTTGTATAAAGAGTTCATGCAAGACATCTAATGATGAGAATATCTGAAAAATTATGAAAACTGATGGGTATCAATATTGAAGTTCAAAAGTATAACACATACAATTTTTTAAAATAACAAGAACAACAAAAAAATAGCCACAAGTCTTCCACAGAACATACATACCTCGGCCTTATGATAGGAGGATGTGAGGGACCCTGCATTTCAACAATGGTGGGCAGCCGAGTGGTGAACTTGTCGGTGGGTCTCAGCTGTCGAAGAGTTCTGTTGGAGAGCTTCCATACGAGACGCTGTCGGTGGGGGGAGTGTCTCTGGTTTTCATACTGATCCATCAGTTCAGCTACTACCTTCTGGCACTTACTGAAGCTGTCGTCAGCCACCTGGTGAAAATTGATAATGTCAAGACTCTCCATACACATTTTTAAATTTCAATTCCTGACTCCATTACTGTTTGGGAAATGACTTACATACTGTAGCTTTATAGGTACAAAAGTTGACTATGATTATTAAGCAAATACTTTAAAATCTCTGCTTTTTAAGTACTATAGTTCAATATGATTAACCACATTTAAAAAATGAAACCTAAAAATAATACCTTACCTTGCATATGTTTTGCAGATGATCTATACAAGCATTGTGAAGTTGCTCATTGGCTGCATCGTGCCTCAGTTCCAGTGCCAGAAGAGCCAGGGCCAGCTCTGACGGTCTGAATGTGGCAGCTGCTGCGTCGCACTCCACGATCTCCAGCTTGTGCACAAGGGTGGTGAGGGATGTAGGGTGTGAGGACTGGCAAGGTGGGGGCAGCCAGATGGGAATGAGCGGCATGCAGGAGACGGAGCAGCGTAAGGGGCGTAACGGGTGGCTGGCAGCGCAGGTCTGTGGCCAGCTTGTCCATGATGATGCGCTCCATGCGGGTCACATCACCTGACGAGCATTTGCACTGAGAGATGGTGGTGAGGTCTCTGGTGTCTGGCACCCTGGGGCACATCCCTCAGATGGCTGTAACCAGGGGTGAACTGGCCATGAAAGATGGAATGCACTCACAGCATGCAAGACAAATGCTTTGGCTGAGCCTGGAAAGAAACGGAAAGACACTTTACCAAACTGGAACACTTCATAACGCCGCTCATACAACTTGTCTATTTCAAAATCATCCAGAATGTTGAGCAAACCACTGGTTTTCATGCGAGCTCTACTTACCTTCATGCGTGTGAGGAAACGATCCATGATGTTGACTGCGTTGAAAAAGGTATCGGGTGGAAGGTCATACCACACCTTCAAGCAACGCAGCACATGGGTCCGAACCATTGCGCATCCTCATGCTGATCTCCCCACCATCCTCCTGCTGGAGAAGAATTGAACCATTAGTAACATGGGACAAATATTCCAAATCTGAATTGAATGTTTCCATAACACAACAGAACAAAAGGAAATCTAAAAAATAAAAATATCCCCCATAAATACTCCTTCCTAGCCATAACCAAGAGACAGCTGGATCAAAACAAGAGAAAGCAAACAAAAAAACAACAACACTTTCAAGGTAGAGAAGGCAGAAAAAAAAAGTAATGACTCCAGCTACCTCAGTTGGGGATAAGCCTAAACCAATTCACTATCTCTCCTGAGCAAGTGCTTCCCTTGATTGTACCTGGGGAGGGGGTTGTGTGAGAGGGAGAAAAGGAGGTAGCTGTGTGGGAGGGCTCTAAGGAGAGAGAGTAACAGGAGATGGCATATTAGCACAAGGATCTCCCACAACAATGAAGATGACAACATACTGCCCCTGTTGCCTAGATCCCCTCTCAGGTTCCGAATTCAAGTTTGGAGAGATGCGAAAGGGGGAGGTGGAGGATAAGGAGGAAGAAGAGGAAGAAGAGGAAGAAGAAAGAGGAGGAGGAGGAAAGGAGGAGGAGGGAGGAGGAGGAGGGAGGAGGAGAGGAGGAGGAGAGAGATGTGGAGGGGGGGGGGGAGAAAGAGGGAGTGCCAACCCTGTGCCAAGCCAGTGGCCCTTGCGTACTCAGTAACCTCTCGCCACCCCTTCAAAGGCACTGCTCGATCCCTAATCCACACTAATCCCCCAAGCTCCGTGTATCTCATTGAGAGGATTTCTTGACCAACGACACTTAGACGCTCTATTGACTTAGAAGGCTAGCAATAATGAAATCTAAGGACAGTGGCTTAAAGTAGGTCAAGTGACACCGCGATCGCTGCTGTCCTCCTTCCCTTAGCTCCGAAAGTGCTGATCGTTACAGAACGTGCTAATACGACCAACCACGCCAGAATCCGACCCCTACATCCATCTAAACATCAACGAACAGTCTAGAACTTCCGTGAGGTCAGTCACTCTACCGTTGCGTCATCAATATCTCCTCCTTGGCTCAGGTCTACCAACACCAGACCCTCGAAAACGGCGCATAAGCCCTCCGGAAACACGAACGCTACGAAGCCGAGAAGCCCACGCCAATCGAACGGACAATTCGTACAAAAAACAGCGACAACGACGCCGATTACTAAAACCGACGTCATCGAGCGGAGGCGTCGGCGAGGTTGGCAGCCCTGTGCGATGCTGACTGAGGGGCCCGCTGGGGGTGGACCACGGTGGAGGGGAGGGGAGGGGGAGGGGTAGGGTAGGGGTGAAGGGTGGAGAGTGGAGGGAGGGATGGATGTAGAGGGAGAGGGAGGGGTGGGTGGAGAGGGAGAGGGAGGGGGAGGGGAGGAGGAAGGGAGCTGCCCGTGGCTTACACAAATGTCACATTTTCGTCTCGTTGCGCTGGTTCCGTGGGGCGGGGATTCACTGGCGTGCAAGAGGGGGAGGCGAACACATGAAACACACTCAAGACACACGCAGGGGAAAGGAGATAGGGAATCGACGTCAAGAGAGCAATAGTTGCCGTGAGCGTGGGGAGGGGGAGAGGGAGAGGTAAGGATGTGGGGAGGAAAGGGAGGAGAGGGGAGGGGGAGAGAGATTAAGGGGCGGGGCTCGGGTGTCTCTTCTCACTCATCAATACTTGCTACTTTGAACTTTATCCTCCAATTAAACGCCCGTCGAGCTTAAACGTTCATCATCACTCTTCGAAACCACACACGCAAGACACATTCCCCAACCCGAAAACAACCCTAACCATACAAATAAAAAAACAAAAAAGCAAGTCTCCCAACAAGGAACGGGAAGGAGGTAGGGGAGAGGGATACGGGCGTGTGGGGGATGAGAGGAGGGAGGGAGGGGTAGGGAGACGGGACAGCAGCGCCCCTCCTCCCCGCTCTCTCAACTACCTGGACCTTTAAATTTGAAAAAGGTTGTTCGGGAAGAAAACAAAGAGCGCCCTACCCCCACTCCTCCCTCCCTCCTCCCTTCGTTCCTATGGCAACAGCGATTCCCGAAACCCATGCGAACGGCCTGGAATGGGATACCACAGAAAAGGAATGCTTGTCAGAGAAGCGCGGTACCCCGAAGCCACAATATCTGATTTTTTCTTTGAATCTGCTTGCCGTGTTGCGTCAGCCTGGCATTCATGCGCACCATCCCGAGCGAGAAGTTCTATCTTTCGTTCCTTCCTTACTAAAGACAACTGTCGATAACGTTATACATCGAGCCAGAAATAATCGTTCACAATTCACTATAAGCCTACGAGCTTATCACACACGAAGACAAGCAGCGGTACAGGAACACCACAAGGGAAGAGGAAGTAAGATAATAAAAAAAAATAGAATAGCGAGAACTGGAAAAAGCAAGGAAACCAAACCAAAACATTAAACCTGAACCTACGACCTCCCAAACACAATCTAAACCCCCACCACTCTCTGCCTCTACTAAGCCATGAACAACCTCCCGAAACCCACCCAACAAAGACCTTTTAAAACTTACCTTAGCAGTGTGCGGGAGTGCCAAGGCGGGCTGGTACTTAGGCTCGAGTGTCAGTGCCTCAAGCAACGGCGTTAGCAGGTCTTGGCCCTTCTCTGCTGCGCCTGTGGCAGGAGACTGTGCACACGCCATCTTCTCTTCTAATTACCAGCTCACTCTACACACAACCCACACCAACAGCTGCACCACCTGCGGAAAGGAGAAAAGACGTTAGCACTCGGCGAAAGGGAGACACAGATCACAGCAAAAGTTCTAATCGATTGGCCCGTTCCTGGAGCTCACGTATAAACAGGCTTCTCACAGCCACAATTCTCTATCTATTTTTATTGACACACCAGCAGACAACAGTTCTACATAAAACTCATTCCAACACTTTAACACATCCCACAGATATCGATCGTCAACGAGTATATACAAACGGAAAATTCCTCCCCGAAAAACTCCGTCGTAACACACACGGTGCAGCAAAACCTATCGAAAGCTCTCCCTTACAGAGAAAGACTATTCCGGATTTTTTATGAATCGCCACTCATTTTTTCCACCTTAGCGTTCTCTCTCTTTCTCCAAAGTACCTGCAAGTTACGAAGTTGCGTTACTCCATCGTGCCGTGTTGTTGTGGCATGCTTAGCAAAGAGGAGAGACGGGGGCGGCGGCGGCGGCGACGGAGGCCTCGCACGACGGCATAGAGAGCGACACCGAAGGGAGATCTTGGGCCCAAACTAGCTCGAATTCGGCCTGCGCGGCGTGTGGCCTCTCTCATGGTACGAGCGAGAGGCTTCAGATATGTTGCTTCATGGGAGAGATCCTAGGCTTAAGCGATTAAGCCGTTTGAAAATATCACAGACAGAATTTGTACAGAATTAGGCGAGATCCCGAGAGAACCGTGCTTCCCCAACCAAGGTTTTGTTTACACTGAGCGGCCGCGGCTGAGGAGGATGCTTCAGCGCGCCGCCGCACGCACCCGCCTCCGACCCGCGAACTAGTTCCCTAGTAAGCACTCTTTTTAGCCACGTCTTTGCTGCTTTCGGGCAATTTTGGGGCCAAATCACCCTTCAGGAACAGGAAGAATCGTCCTAGAGGAAAGTCAGTTTCCAAAAACCCGAATAACGACTTCCTGCGAATCGCTTTGTTCATCAGCTGACACTGGGCTATTGACGTATGTCTCTTCAGATTTCGAATATGAAGCCCACCGACAGACATAACTTGATTCCCTTACCCCACACGCCAAATCACCCCCACCCTAAACAAAGACGAACTTAAACGACCAGAAAATAATTGAAAATGTATTTCAAACCCAATAAAACCGCAAATTAATTTTCCCACCGCCGACACCCGGCAACTCACCCAGCCAATGACGAGTGAACCTTGGACTAACCTACACTGTGTTCAAATAGATGGGTCTCCTACTGATTTCACTTGCTTATTAAACGTCCTATTACATGATATGATGATCAACATACATATGATCACTCAGGTAAAGAGATATTCACAAACAATGCATAGGCGTACGTGGATAACCTTACTAGCCTATGTGCTTACGTCACGACCAAAACACCTTCAAAATATTCAGATGTGTTTACGTTCTGTCAACACCATATAAGGAAACTGTCATATATAGTGTCAATATTTCATTTGATTCAATTTCCCATTCTTCTTCAATGCCTTTCATGCACTAACAATATATTTCAAAATGAGAAATTATATCCAAAGAAATATTGTATTATCGCTGTGATGAAAATTGGCTATGTAATATGAGAAATATATTGTATAACGAATCTCCGTCCACCTGCATTTCAAAAATAATAGAAAAGAGCTCAAATTCCTTGCAAATACTAAAATAAGTGAAACTGCTACCACGTACTGAACATTGTATATGAAGTAAGAAGGAGGAAAGGAGGTGAGAGAGAGAGGGAGAGAGAGAGAGAGAGAGGGAGGGGAGAGAGAGANCAAAAATAAAAACAAACAAACAGAAACATAACACGCACGAACCACGGCCACACACAAGGAAAATATGCGAGCACAAAGTTTTTTTTTTTTTTTTTTTTTTTTTTTTTTTTTTTGCATGACCGCCAAACATTTCAAAAAATTGCGGAACTACATATGGGCTCTCCCCCCACACTCCCCTCCCCGTCCCTCCCCCTCCCCCCTCCAATTAAGATACAAAGCATGACGTCACAGGACAATTGACATCTGCGCCAGGTGCGGCAAACAGCTGTTTAGGCCAGATAAACCTCCCTCCCCCTCCCCCTCCCTCTGCTTCCTTGCCCCACTTCCACCTCCCTCCCTCCTCCCTACTCACCTCCGCCTTCCTCCATCCTATTCCTCCTACCTCCCTCTCCACCGCCACCTCCCTCCCTTCCTCCTCTATCAACCTACCCTCCCCACCCCCTCCTTCCTTCACCACCTCCACCAACCTCCCCCTCCCCCCCCTACCTATTTCTGACTGAGTGTCTGCCTGCCTCAAGTCCTGTCTTGAAATAAATAAATAAATAAACTTAATAAATAAATACACAAACGAATAAAAAATAATACTGCTGAACTAATAATACTCTCTCAATCGTATCTATGTCTCCCACTGTTTATCATCTTCCCTATATCTCTTCTCCCTCCGTTTTTCTTCTCGCTTCCTTCGCTCCCATAGCTATTTCTTGCGCGCAATTTACTCTTCCCCTTACTTTTATCTTTTCTTTATATACCCATTACATATAAGTTATATTACCCTATATACAGTTTATCCTTATCTACTCGTAGTGTGCCTTCATCCGTTCTATATACTATTATACTTTCAATATATAATATAATATTTATAATATATATACTATTATTCACTCTCCAGACGTTTATATATATATTCCTTATATTCCTTATATACTATATATATATATTGATATATTTACTCATATCCGGGTATAGCATATGATATATTATTACTTTACTTATAATATACCATATATCTATATTATGTTATATATATATATTATACATATACTAACTACTATACTATATACTATATATTACTTATCTATAACTATATTACTACCATTCTACATATCTTACTTATACTCTATATATTATTATTATATTATTTATTATATATATAAATATTACTATACTTAATATTTAATATATTAAATATATTCATATATCAATATATATATATATGCTCGCTATATATATTATATATATTACTATATAAACCCTAGTAATTAATCTATATATATATATATCCTATATAATCATACTAATACTTCTTCCTTATATTACATTACATTACTATATACTTATATATATATTAATACTATAATCAATATTGATCCCCTAGTACCCCTATATATACTATATGAATATACTACTATATATTATCATTATATCAATGCCTAATACTATATAACACCTTACCAATATATATCCATATCACTTCTACTCTATCTACTCTATCTTTCTATCTTATCTATCTATCTATCTATCTATCTATTCTAACCTATCTACCTACTATATTATCTGCTCATTCATTATATATAAACTACTTGTGACTATATATGTTGTAAGTATATATATAATTATTTATTATATATATAATTACTATATTATTTATATATATATATAATACTACTATATATTATTTATAATATATATATATGTATATATACTTATATATGGAATTCTCCTATACCACTACATTATATATATAAATATATACTACTATATACTATTACTATCTATAATATATATATATACTACTATACCTTCCTCTATATCCTCTTCCTCCTCTCCTCACCTATCTTACCTCTACTCCCCTACACTATATACCTATCCTCCTAAATACTATATCCACCATATACTACCACTTTCACACACACACCTCCATTCTCCATATCCCTACGCCTTTTCCTTAACTCGATAATTTATTAACTTTGACTACTGTAATTCTACTAATAATGACTACTCTGCCTACGTGAGGCCGTACGTCGCTCACCAGATCAATGTACTCATGTCGCTTCAGCCTCATAGATGTATCTCAAGCAGTACCTCACTAGTCCCGTCTAGCTGGTCTTCTCACCCCTATTCTTATTATGTCTGATCCTCCTAGTGATGTCGTACTATTCTATCGATATTGTAGTATATATTATATTATATACTATATATATAATAGTTATATTTATGTATATATGTATTGTATATACAATATACATAACTATTATTTATGTATATGTATGAGCATATCGATTAGTCTTATATCTGATATTATGATTAGTATGTATCCTCTATAGTTAATTTACTACTTGTATTATCTATGATGTATCTATGAGTATACATATATATAACATATATAGTATAGCTAATTGTAGTATTAATATAGTATACCGATAGATATGTTGGTGTAGTCCTCTTCTACTCTCCATAACTTGTGCTATTTATGTGTATTCTATGTATATATATAGCAGTGACCATGTATCTCTTACTACCTCTGAGCTCTTCCCTCCCTCACATACTCTTATTACTCGCACTTTTTTGTCTCGTACCTCATGTCTTTTTCTCATAACAATACACACATGGTGTATATAAGGAGTCTGAATATATAATAACTCAACATAACCTATAGAAAAATTAATCAATGGAACTATCAACTATATAATTATAACATTATATTTATTGCTTATATATATATACATTATATATATTGTTATAACAATTATAATAAATATAAATTTAAGTTAATCTACACAAATAAATAAATAATACAAAATAAACTAAATATTAGCAAGGTAACCTATAACAACAACATTAATAAAAAAGTAAAAACAACTCCACTAAGCTCTACTAAATAACAACCTACTAACAACAACATACTTAGCATACATAAAACTAAAATTACACTATAATATCATAACTCTCTCTACTAAAATATAAACAGATAATTCCCTCAAATATGCCCGTCACTACTACTCTCTATATAGCTAACCATGCAAAACTCCACCTCAGTTGCTTCACTCGATTATTTGTCATAAGAGTTGTCGTACTAGAATAAACCTACCGTGATATATTATATATTATATCATTAGCTATGTTGATAATCGTGACTCAATTACCTCGTGTGTGTACCTCTCTCTCACTAATATTAAATTACTTTACATTATACACTGATCTTTGCTACGTGATAGTTTGGTAGCCAAACAAGCCACTATATAAGTATATAGACTACTATGGTGTGGTATTTTACAAATAGTGTAGCAAATATTTACCGATATATTTTTTTTATTTTTATTTTCATTCATATCTATTATCATATATTATATTCTTATTCTATAGATGTGTGTTATGGTTTCCACTCTAATATAGTGGCTATAATTTCATTATTTAATATATTGTCGAGTATCTTATCTTTATTCACTCTCATCATAATCTATCTTATTAATCTATAATCTCATATATATTCATGTGTTAGTACTCTCTAGGTGTATATTCTCAACTAACAAATATAAGGCATAAAATTACGATATATATCTACTTAGTGAGTATATTATATATTATAACTCTATATATACATTATAATTTACTTATAATACATTTCTGTTAATTTAAATCATTGTATTGATATATATATACTCAATATACGTGATATGGTTTCAAATGCAAAATCTGATTATCTATTTATCTAATTTACTTTATATTCATTTCATATTTCATCAATATTATATTATCAAAATATTTGTATGGTTTCAAGGAAATCGACATTTATCTATATATTCACTTATCTATGTAGCTTTTTCATTTGTATGGTTTTAAAGTCGATATCTATCTATTTGTTTATTCATTCAATCATTCATCTATCTATCTATCTATCTATACACTTGTACGGTTTCAAAAGCAAAAACGAAACAAAGTGAGAAAAGAAAAGAAAACCAGCACGAGCTTCGTAAACAATTCATGACCTAAGTTTTCCTCCAGTTTCCTTATCCCTCCCCCCTTCTCCCCCCCCCAACCTCCTTCCTCCTCCCTTCGCCCCAACCCCTTCTCCTTACCTCCTCGCCCTCCCCTTCCCCTCTCTTCCTCCTTCCCTCCCCCTTCCCCTCCTTCCCCTCTCCTCTTCCCTCCCTCCCTTCCCTCCCCTCCCCCTCCCCTCGCTCCTTGCCCATTTCCCTCGTGATCAATACCACAAGAGGAACTTATATATTGATCTTCTTCATTTCCCTGATCCTCACATCCTCTGAGGGAGGGAGAGGGGGGAGAGAGAGAGGGAGAGAGAGGGAGAGAGGAGAGGGGAGAGAGGGAGAGAGGGAGAGAGAGAGAGAGAGAGAGAGAGAGAGAGAGAGAGAGAGAGAGAGAGAGAGGAGAGAGAGAGAGAGAGAGAGAGAGAGAGGAGAGAGAAGAGAGAGAGAAGAGAGAGAGAGAGAGAGAGATGAGAAGCGAGAGAGGAGAGATGAGAGAGAAGAGAGAGAGGAGAGAGAGCGGAGAGAGAGAGAGAGAGAGAGAGAGAGAGAGAGAGAGAGAAGAGAAGAGAGAGAGAGAGAGAGAGAGAGAGAGAGAGAGAGAGAGAGAGAGAGAGAGAAGAGAGAGAGAGGAGAGAGAGAGAGAAGAGAGAGAGAGAGAGAGAGAGAGAGAGAGAGAGAGAGAGAGAGAGAGAGAGAGAGAGAGAGAGAGAGAGAGAGAGAGAGAGATGAGTGAAAGAATGAAGAATTTCAAGATGTATTCTTAGAAAAAGGAGCCAAGACGAAAGAGAGAGTATAAAAAGAGAAAAAAGTGCGAGGAGCGAGAGAGACCGAGGGAGAGAGGAGAGAGAGAGAGGAGATGAGAGAGAGAGAGAGGAGGGAGAGAGAGGGAGAGAGAGGGGAGAGGAGATAGAGAGGAGCTGGTACGTATATATTTATATAGTATAGTAATATATATATTATATATATATATAATATATATTATACGTACGTGAATAGTATTAGTATAAGTATATAATAATAGTAGTATTATATATATATAGTATATGTATATATATATATATATATAATATATTAATTAATTATATACATATATATATAATGTATATATATATATATTTATATTATATAATATATATACTGTGAATATAGATGAATGAGGAGGAGAGGATGAGAGAGAGAGAGACGGTGAAGAGGAGAGAGAGAGGAGAGACAGAGAATGCGAGGGGAGGAGGAGAGGTAGAAGAGAGGAGAATGCACGGAGAGAGAGGGAGAATTGCGCGAGGAGAGAGAAAATGAGGAGAGAGAGAGAAATGAGATGAGTAGAGAGGAAGAGAGGAAAATGAAGATGAGAAGGGATGAAAATGAGAGAGAGAGAGAGGAGAGAGAGGAGGAGGAGAGAGGACAGAAGAGAGAGGAGAGAGAGAGAGAGAGAGAGGAGAGAGAGAGAGAGAGAGAGAGAGAGAGAGAGAGAGAGAGAGAGAGAGAGAGGAGAGAGAGAGAGAGAGAGAGAGAGAGGAGAGAGAGAGAGAGAGAGAGAGAGACATAAAGAGAGAGAGAGAGACAAAGAGCGAGCGCGAGAGATAAAGAGCGAGAGCGAGAGAGAGTGAGAAACGCAGACACAGAGACTATGCGAAGGGAGGATAGATAATATTACTACAATGACAAGCAGAATACCTCTGTCCTAACTACACTCCCCGAGCTTCCAAAGACAACCCGGCACAAAACGAGAAGATCCAAACACGCAAACGAACACCCAAAACACACGCACGCGCGCACACAAACACAGAATTATTTCCCCATCCCGCCCAGCATCCAAGCACACTACAAGCCTACCATTTAAGAAAAGAAAAAAAAAATCCTCTATTGCAATCTCGCGCATGTTGCAACCCTCGCAGAGACGCCAGGACCTTGGACGCCTCTTGGAAGGAGTTGCCAGAGGTCGCCGCCTCCTCCAACTCCCTCAAGCTTTACGCCAAACAAGGGGGTTCAAAAACCTCCTTTATAGTACCGTCTATCTCTTTAAACAAAAAAAAAAAATGTTTACCGACACATTCGAAATCCTCGTCTAGACGGTGGCCGTTGCGTAGCCTTCCCTCTCTCTTTTTTAAATATTCTTTTTCAAAATTAAATCACCGCAGGAACGGATAACTACCCCTGTACTAGGACGCCTCTCGCTCCGAAACCCCGTTATAACAACTCCGCCCAATTGGAAAGACATTCTCGCGAGATATGAAGACCTATTTTGCATTTTATCTTCGTTAAGTATATATACGTAAATCCCCAGATAGATACGAGAGTCAGAAGCTATTTTCGAGATTTCATAACCAATGAACAGGGGTCAGAGGCGGGCGAAGTTTGAATTTAAAGGTCCTGGCTGGCGTAAGGCTATAAGGGGAAGGCAGGGAAGGCGGGAGGAGGGAGGGAGGGAAGGATGGGGAGAGGGGAATAGGTGGAGGGGAGGGGACGTCCGCTACGGGGTGGAGAGAACAGCCGAACTGACGCAACTGGCACTTTGGTTTCTTCTCTTGCTCTATTTTGATATGTTCTCTTTTTTCTCTTTTTTCGTCTTGCTCTTTTAAAGATGCATTACCTTTATTTCCACATATACTAATTCATCCTCCCCCCTCTCTCTCTCTCTCTTCTCTCTATCTTCATCTCTACAACGTTGAGACAGTTTTATCCGCCAGATAATAATAATAATAATAATTAATAATAATTAATAATTAATATAATAATAATTATATAAAAAATAAATAATAATAATTAACGCCCAATAATACGCGCGGGGCCTCCACCTCCCGACCCAGCGAACAATGGCCTCGGAGGCGTCAACACAGCGACCACAGGTGAGCAAACCGCACAAAGAGGTCAGGTGAGAGAGACGGCAAAAGAGGAAGAGGAGCTCCCCAAAAAGGAAAAAGAAAAAGAGAAGAAAGAAAAGAAAGAAAAGGGGAAAACAAAGACCTGAAACCGAGAGCTTTAGAAAGATCAGCGAAGGAGAGAGAAGCGGCCCCTCCCCTCTCCCTCCTCCCCCTATACCCCTATCTCTCTCCTTCCCCCCAGACGGAAACGCTTAAAAAGGCAAACCCTACCCAGTGCGCACGCGCGAGTTTTGAAATTAAATGCCCCGTGAGCGTGAGTAGTATTCGCGTGCGTAAGGGAGGGGGAGGGGAGGAGGGCGGGAGGGAGTGGGACGGACGGAGGAGAGGTGATAGAGGAGAGAAGAGGAGCGGGGGAAAAAGGGTGGAAAGAGAGGAGGGGAAAAAGGGGGGGAGGAGAGGAGGGGAGAGAGACTAAAGAAGGGGAGGGGAGGCTGGAGAAAGGTAAGAGGAAGGAAATGAAGGGAGAGAAGAAGGAAAAGAAAAGATAGAAAATGAAGCAAAGGGAGGGAAGAAGGAGAAGAGAGAAAAGAGAGCAAAAGACGAACGGCAGAAAACGAGCGGAGAAGAGAAGAAAGGGAATAGAAGAAAAAGAAAGAGAAGTAAGAGAAAAAAAAACATGAAAAGAAGGGAAGAAAGAAAAGAACAGGGAAGAAGGGAAGAGAAGAAGAGAAAAGACAAGAAATGAAGGGAAGAAAGAAAAGAACCGGAAAGAAAGAAAAAAACAGGAAAGAGAGGAACAGACAAACGAGAAAAAGACAAGAGGATGACAAGCGAAGCGACTGTTCCGCCCCATAGAGTCATTGACTTCTTGCTCGCTCGCTCCTCTTACGCAAAACCGTTGACGCTTATGTGGGCGCTTTGTTTTGAATATGTGCGACGGGTGGGCTGGGGTGGGCCGAGGTGGGTTCAGCAGGGGTGGGTCACTGCCCCTCACCATAACCCGAATATCACACGGTAAAATATCCAAAGACAAAAACAATACATACAAAACCCAATTCACACGTCAACACACCCAGACAACAATACATACACCATAATCCAAATTTCACGGCAAATAACCCGAAAGACAACAATACACGCATCATAACCCTAATGAACCGTTGATACAGTACTTTATACTTTACACAGTGCTTTTTTATATAACTACTTTTTAATACACTGCATAAAGATAAAGTACATATTTCATTATTATGTTTTATTTGTTTACAATTATCCGTTCGAAAATAAAATTAAAATAATAGAGTTATCCAGCAGATACGCGAGAAATAGAGGTATAAATAAATAAACTGGTAGATATAAAAAGAACGAGAGAGAGGAGACAAACAAAAATAATAATCAACAAATAAATAATAACAATAACAATAATAAAAGTAATAACAACAATAATAGCAATAATACTAACAACAATAATAGCAGCACTACTAATGATAACACTAATAATAATATTAACAACAGTAACAACACTAAGAAGAAATTAAGAAACAAAACAAAACGAAAAACAAAGAAGGGATCGAGAACGGAGAAGGGGGAGAAGGGGGAGGTGGGCAAGAAAGTCGAGAGCCAGCAGTGCCCCTGGCGGAGGAATACACAGGCCCAGTGACCCCGCCCTGACCCCCCGACTCCCACCCCGGGCGATACGCCGTCAACACTCCCGACTGTCTCTCCTCTCTCTCTCTTCTCTTCTCTCTCTCTGTCTCTCTCTCTCTTCTCTCCTCTCTCTCTCTCTCTTCTCTCTCTTTCTCACCTGTCTCTTGAGTGAGTGAGTGAGTGAGTGAGTGAGTGAGTGCGTACGTCATGCGTGACGTACTGCGTACGTGGTGCGTTACAAACGTTCATACGCACACTAACGAACTTTTTTAAACCCACATTTAAAACCCAACGGCCACATATTAGTCGCTCTAAGCTCCCAAGCACAGACAGACAGACAGACAAACGGAGACATTCCACACCACCCACAAATGTCACGGAAGCAGCACGCCCAAACGATC
The DNA here is from genome assembly GCF_003789085.1 of Penaeus vannamei. Taxonomy (NCBI): domain Eukaryota; kingdom Metazoa; phylum Arthropoda; class Malacostraca; order Decapoda; family Penaeidae; genus Penaeus; species Penaeus vannamei. The sequence goes on along the minus strand of NW_020871330.1, from coordinate 141,965 downwards.
TTAAACGCTCAAAAGGTTACTTTCCCCCTCCCACTCCCTATCCCCCATCCCCCCCTCCGCGTATTCGTATCCCTCCCCCCCTCCCCCATCTCCCCCCCCCTCCGCGTACTCGTATTACCCCTCACCATCCCCCCCCCCCCACGTACTCGTATCACCCCCCCCCCCCGGAAAAAGCCAAAGCAACCGACGCTAGTTGGCTTCTCGCGCCCAATAATCTCCTTTATCCAATTTGCCCTTCGCACCCTTTCGCCCCGTCAGCAAGCGTAAGGGAGAGGGGAGGTGGGAGGTGGGAGGGGTGGAAGGGGGTTGGGTTGTGCTTCTGTATACCCTTGGATAAAGAAAAAATCAAGAATTTTGTAAATGTTTCGCTTTGTGACCATCTCAGTAGGCTTGGACCCCCCCCCAAAAAAAAAAAAAAAAAAAAATAATAATAATAACAATATACATGAAAACAAAATATAAACAACTGGAAAATTGAAAAATACAAACCCAAAACAAAAAATAAATAAATAAAATATAATAAATAAAAAATAAAATAAAATAAATAAATAAATCCCAACAAACCAGCCGCCCCGCCCCGTGACCCCAACGCACGCAGCCAACCCTTCGACGAGTGCCAACGGACGCCAAGGCACAGAGGGAGGACCGCGACCCAAGCCAAAGGGAACTGACTGACGCACCTACATGCATACATACGCGCACACACCCGCGCACGATAGGCATCCCGAGGAGAGAATTGGACCCACGACAGACCTCAGCAAGACCTTAACCAGACCCAAGACCTAATCAAGACCCAATCAATCAAGACCCAAGATCAAGACCCAAGACCTTCAAGAGACCCAAGACCTTAAGAGCCCAAGACCTAATCAAGACAAGATCAAGCAAGACCCAAGATCTAAGCAAGCAAGACCCAATCAAGACCCAAGATCTAAGCAAGACCCAAGACCCAAGAGCTAAACAAGACCCAAGACCTATGCCAGACCAATGAAAGATCAAACCAAGAACCACAAAGACCTATCCAAGACCTAGCAAGACCCACGAAAGCCCCAAGCAATAACTGCAGAGCCGTTAGTCCCTCGCCAACCACAAGGCAATTGCTGTTGTGGTTGCAGCTATGAGGAGGGTCCTTGGCAGCGGGTTGCACATGGCTGCAATGTCAACAACCCGCTGCGAGAGAAGAAAGGAGGAGGAGGAGGAGGAGGAGGAGGAGGAGGAGGAGGAGGAGGAGGAGAAAGGAAGAAGAGGGGGGAGGAGGAGAAAGGAAGGAAGAGGGGGGAGGAGGAGAAAAAGGAGGAAGAGGAGGAGGAGAGAGGAGGGAGGAGGAGGAGGAGGAGAAAAGAGGGGGAGGAGGAGGAAGAAAGGGAGAGGGAGGAAAAGAAAGAGGGGAAGAGGAGGAAGAGGGAGGGGAGAGGAGGAGAGAAGAGAGGGGAGGAGGAGGAGGAAGAGGGGAGAAGGAGGGAGAGAGGAAGAGGAGGAAGAAAAAAGGAGAAGGAAGAGGAGCGAGAAGAAGAAGGAAGGGAAAAAAATAGGAGGAAAAAGTAATAATAGGAATACTAAAGAGAAGAAGAAGAGAGAAGAAGAAGAAAGAAGAAGAAGAAGAAGAAGAAGAAAAAGAAGAATAGAATAGAAGAGTAGAAGAGAAGAAGAAGAAGAAGAAGAAGAAGAAGAAGAAGAAGAAGAAGTAGAAGAAGAGGAAGGAGGAGGAAGAGGAGGAGGAGGAGGAGGTGCAGAGCGCGGCGCCGCAAGACCCAAGACGAACACCGTTGTCTGCGTCCGCGATACAGACGCCAAGACCAGACACAAGAAAGTCAACAAGAATTATTCGATTGGAGAATTTTGAAGGGAGGAGCGTGAAGTAGAGAGAGAGAGAGGGAGAAGAGAAAAAGAAGCCGAGAGAGAGAGAGAAAAAAGAAAGATCAGAAATCATCAGAAAAAACTCACACACAGATAAATATAAACCACAACCCACCACCCCACCACCCCCCACCCCATCATCACCACCCATCCTTAAGTCCAGCTCACCCAAAAATCCCTCAACGGCGCAAAAAAGAAAGAAAAATCTACCAAATACCGGATCAGCCCCCCCCCCTCTGCTACGCCATAGAACAACAAACGCCACACTTATTTGCGTCGTTCGCCTCTCTCTCTCTCTGTCCTCTGCTGTCTGTCTCTCGCTGTCTCGCCTGTCTGTCTCTCGCTGTCTGTCTCTCTGCTGTCTGTCTCTCGCTGTCTGTCTCTCTGCTGTCTGTCTCTCTGCTTCTGTCTCTCTCGCTGTCTGTCTCTCTCGTCTGTCTGTCCTCTCGCTGTCTGTCCCTCGCTGTCTGTCCCTCGCTGTCTGTCTCTTCGCTGTCTGTCTCTCGCTGTCTGTCTCTCTGCCTGTCTGTCCCTCGCTGTCTGTCTCTGTCTGCTGTCTGTCTCTCGCTCTGCTGTCTGTCTCTCGCTGTCTGTCTCTCGCTGTTTCTCTCTCGCTGTTTCTCTCTCTGTCTCTGGCTCGGACCTATTCGCTGGCTTCAGCTCACAGGGGGTCACAGGGGATGGCGCCCGTCCCTTTCTCCTCCCCAGACACACTTTCCTTCGACCTCCTCCCCCCGCCTCTATCGCTCGCTCTCTCTCTCATTATCTCATTTTTTCACTGTTTACACTGTCTGTCTCTCTCTCATCTCTGTCTATCTCTCTTTCCTCTCTCTATTTAGACGTTTACATCTTCCCTCTTTTATTAGGTCAATGTCCCTTTCCTCCCCCCCTCCCTACACACCACACACACACACACACACACACACACACACACACACACACACACACCACACACACACACACACACCACACACACACACACACACACACACCACACACACACTTTCACACGCACGCATGTACCCAATGTCTAACACAGAAGCTGTCCAGGACGACTAGTTAGTCACGGGTGCATGTGAGGGTCGTCGGGTTTATCGTCTGTGTCGGAGGGAGAAAGAGGGAGGGAGAGGGAGAGGGAGAGGGAGAGGGGAGGGGAGGGAGGGAGAGGGAGAGAGAGAGAGAGGAGAGAGAGAGAGAGAGAGAGAGAGAGGGAGAGAGAGAGAGAGAGAGAGAGAGAGAGAGAGAGAGAGAGAGAGAGAGAGAGAGAGAGGAGAGAGAGAGAGAGAGAGAGAGAGAGAAGAGGGAGAGAAAGAGAGAGAGAGGGAGAGAGAGAGAGAGAGAGAGAGAGAGAGAGAGAGAGAGAGAGAGAGAGAGAGAGAGAGAGAGAGAGAGAGAGGAGAGAGAGAGAGAGAGGAGAAGAGAGAGAGAGAATACACAATGATTAAACATGCACACCTGAATACATCTCTTCTGACTCCCTCCCAGAACCTCCCCCCCAACCCCAAATCGAAGAAACAACCTCCCCCCCTCCCCTTACCGCATCACCCAAGCGCCAAGACCTTACCCTTGTCACCCATCACAACCACCACACCACCGACGACCACACGCGACCACTCCCTCGCCAGCAACCCGACTCCAAGCAAGCAAAACAAAGTGTCTCCTCGTTCTTCCTTCCTTCCCCGTCTCCCTTCTCCCTCTTCCTCGTCTACTTCGTTCTTCCTTCCTCCTCCCCTCTTCTCCTTCTTCAGTCTTCCTCGTCTTCCCTTATTTCTTCCTCCCTCTTCCCGCCTCCTCTTTCTCCCTCGTTCTTCCTTCCTTCTTTCCCCCTCCTCCCCTCTTCCTCGAACCTCCAGGAAGAGGACCGACCGACCGGCTGGCGATTTAAACCCCTCCCTCTACCCCATCCCCCACCTTTCCAAACAACTCCTGACGAACCGCAAAGAACCTCCTGACGGAAGAAGGTCCCCCCTCCCCTCCTCCTCCTCCTCCTCCTCCTCCTCCTCCTCCTCCTCCCCCTCCCCTCATAGCGGTTCCGGCGAGGTCGCGGCGGGGGTCGCTCGGCGGTTTTTGATGGTGGGAGGGGAAGGGGAGGGGAATGTTAGGGGAGGAGGGAGGGGAGGAGGGGAGGAGGAGGAGAGGAGGAGGAGGGAGAGGGAGAGGAGGGGGAGAAGGCAGAGGAGGAGAAGGGAGAGGAGAGGAAGGAGAGGAGGAAGGAGAGGAGGAGGGAGGAGGAGGAGGAGGAGGAGGAAGGAGGGGAGGAAAGGCAGAATATGAGGAAGAGGAATAGGACAAGGAGGAGGAAGAGGAAGAGGCACAGGACAACGAAGAATGCGGAGGAAGAAAAGGAAGAGGAAGAGGCACAGGACAACGAAGAATGAGGAAGAAAAGGAAGAGGAAGAGGAACAGGACAAAGGAGGAGGAGGAAGAGGGGAAAGAGGGGGAAGAAGACTTACAGGACAACAAAGGCGCAGGAAGAAGAGGAAAAGGAACCGGAAGAGGAACAGGACAACCGAGAAGCACGAGGAAGAGAAAGAGGAGGAAGAGCAGGCCATATTAAGCGCGAGAGGCGGCCGCATAATGCTATGCAGAAGCAGACGAGCGCAGAAGGGTCAGTGACTCCCTCGGCTTGGCTTCTGTCGCGGGGTCAACGAAAAGCCAAACGCGAGAATGGCTCCTGCGCCGGCTTGCAAGAGGGGGGGGGGAGGGAGGAAGTCAAGTGGGGAGGGGGGAGGAGGGGGAAAAGGAGGAGGAGGGGAAGTCAAGTGGGGGGGGGAGGAGGGGGAAGTCAAGTGGGGAGGGAGGGGAGGAGGGGAAGTCAAGTGGGGAGGGGGGAGGGGGAAGTCAGTGGGGAGGGGGGAGGAAGGTGAAGTCAATGGGGAGGGAGGAGGAGGAGGGTAAGTCAAGTGGCGGAAGTCAAGTGAGGAGGGGTGAAGTCAAGCAGGGGGAGGAGGAGAGAGGGTGAAGTTAAGGGGGGGGAGTGGATAAAGTAATGGGGGGGAGGGGGAGTGGATGAAGTCAAAATGGGGAAGGCGGGGGAGTGAGGAGAGACAGGAGGATAATGAGTATGAGAAAGCAAAGGGGCTGGGGTGAAGAGGAGAGGGGTAAAGCGGAGGAAAAGGAATATGAAAACTAAGGGGGGGGGGCGGGGAAGTAAGGAATTAAAAGGAGATGAAGTGAGGGAGGGGTGAGGAGAGAAGAGAGAGAAGAGAGAAGGAGGAGGAGGAGGAGAAAGTGAGCGATTCACGTGAGAAATAACCCACGAGTTGCAACTTTGGCAACGCAGGTTCCCCTCCCACCCCCACCCCCATAATATTCTCTCAATAGCAACCTTCTTCCCCACACACACAATCTTGCGGAAAATGCAATAATAATGATCATCATCACCATAATAAATAACAACAATAATAATCATAATAATAATAACAATAACAACAATAATAATAATAACAATAAAAATAACAATAATAATAATAACAATAACAACAATAATAACAATATTAATAAAAGTAACAATAAAAATAACAATAATAATAATAATAATATAATAATAATAGTAACAATAAAAATTAATATATAAATAATAGTAACAATAAAAATAATAACAATAATAATAATAATAATAATAATAATAATAATAATAATAATAATAATGCTAGTAAGAACAAAAAAAAAAAAAATGAAAACTAACAATAACAATAATAAAAAACAAACAATGAAAACTAACAATAACAATAATAAAAACAAAAATGAAACTAACAAAACAATAATAAAAAACAAACAATGAAAACTAACAAAACAATGATATTCATAAAAAAAAAACTAATTCCCCCCCCCCCCGAGGAAACCAAAAGGGACCCCGGCCTCCAACTCCGCCCGCAATCCTCCCGGCGGCAAAAGCTACGCCCCCGAGCTCTTGGACTTCACGCCCACCGATCCTCTCGCCCTCCCTGCTACGGCTGCGGCGGGGGGGGGGGGCGCAGGCGACGGAGGTACTGTTGGGATATTTCTCTCATTTCTCTCTGTGTCTGTGTCTCTGTCTGTCTGTGTTCTGTCTGTCTGTCTGTGTGTGTCTGTAAGTGTGTCTGTCTCTCCAATTCTTCTTGACCTTTTCGTTGTCTGTTTCGTTTCTTCCTACTCCCTCCTCTCCTCATCCCTCCCTCTCTCCTCACCTCCCCCATTCCTCCCTCCCTCCCCTCCCAACTCCCTTTCCTCACCTCTCCCATCAAACTCTCCCTTTTCCTCACCTCCCCACCAATCTCCCATCCCCCTCTCCCTTTCCCTCACCTCCCCCATCCCCAACTCTCCCTTCCTCACTCCTTCCCTCACCTCCCCCCTCCCCAACTCTCACTCACCTTCCATTCCCTCCCCTCCCACCCTACATACCTCCTTCCCTCCCCCACCCCTCCCTCCTCTCTCTCCCCTCCCCCCCTTCTCCCCCAACACTAACGAGGCGAGACCGACCGTGAGCCCCGCTGGCTGGCGTCCGTCACGACACGCAGATGCAACTCACCTGAAACAGAGAAAGAAGGAAATAAATATAAGAAACCAAAGAACTGAATGAACAAAGGGAAAGAGCAGTAAAATTCATAATGGTAACAATGATGATGATAATTAATAACTACGACCATTAAAACAACAACAATAATAACAGTAATAGTAATAATAATAATAGTAAGTGATAATCATTAATAATGATAACACTAACAATAATAACTAATTAATAATGATAATCATTAATGATAATAATAATAATAATAACCAATAACTGCAATAACAACAACAACAACAACATAACATTCATCCATACACAAAGTACTAAACCTATCAGATACACAAAGCAATAAAAACATTCGACGAGCTAGCAGTCACCTTAAGATAAGGGAAAAAGAGAGAGGGAGAAAAAGAGGGGAGGGGGAGGGAGATGAGAGAGAGAGAGAGGGGGAGGGAGAGAGAGAGGGGAAGAGAAGAGAGAGAGAGAGGGGAAGCGAGAGAGAGAGAGAGGAGAAAGAAAGAGGGAAGGGAGAGAGAGAGAGAGAGGGGAAGGAGAGAGAGAGAAGAGAGAGGGGAAGGAGAGACGAGAGGGGCAGGAGAAGAGGAGGGGAAGGAGAGAGAGAGGGAGGGAGAGAGAGGGGAGGGGAGAGGGAAGGGCAGGAAGGGAGTGACGGGAGGAAGCGGAGGGAGGGAGGGGAGAGAGAGAAAGAGACGAGAGAGAGACGAGAGAGAGAGAGAGGACCGAGAAGGAGAGAAGAGAGAGAGAGAGAGAGAGAGAGAGAGAGAGAGAGAGAGAGAGAGAGAGAGAGAGAGAGAGAGAGAGAGAGAGCAGAGAGAGAGAGAGAGAGAGAAAGAGAAAGAAAAGATAGAACAAGACAAACACAAAAATGAAGAGAAAGAGAGAGCAAAAGAGAGAAAAAGACAGAAATTACCGCCAATCGAACGCGAGAGGTGAGAGCGAAGGAGAGCGAAATCATGACCCAAGTACACCAAGGCCTTGGGGGGAGGGGGGGTGGGGGAGGTCAAAGGCCCGAGAGACGCCATGACTGACCAAGGAGGGGGAGGTGGAGAGAGAAGGAAAAGGGAGGGGGGAGAATATGCTAGATAAATATATAGAATTGATAGATATTATTGACAGATAGAAAGATTATAGATATAAATAGAGAGATAGACAGCATTGATAGAATAACAGGAATATAGACAGATCTGACTTATAAATACATAAGTATAGATATACAGAGGCGATGGAGGTTGAGGGAGCGAGTGAGTGTGGGTAGAACAACGAGGTGGGAGGGGAGCGATGGGAACATGTTGATCGAAAATGAAAGGCGAGCG
>NW_020871330.1:125324-133591 GCF_003789085.1 Penaeus vannamei | reverse complement strand
TTCCAGAATCCATTTCTTTCTTTCTCTTTCCCTCTCTCTGTATCTCCCCCTCCCCCAAATTTCTCCTCGGGCTCTCTCGCTCTCTCGCTTCTCTCGCTCTCTCCCCCCTCTCTCCTCTAATCGCTCTCTTCGCTCTCCTCGCTCTCTCGCTTCTCCATCGGCTCTCTCGCTCTCGCGTCCGGGCTCCTCCCCCCATCGCTTCTCATCGCTCTCTAAATCGCTCTCTCAGCTCCTCTCTTCCTCCTCTCGATCTTCATCGGGCTCTCCCGTCGCTCCTCCTCGCTCTCATCGCTCCTCCCAAACCCTCAAAGTCGATTCTCTCCTCCAAATCTCTCGTCTCTCTCCCCCTTCCTCCATCTCGGGTCAATCATCCATCTCTCTCTCTGTATCTCCCCGTCCCCCCAATTCTCCAGATTTCGTCTCTCTCTCTCTCTCCCTCCCTCCTCTTCCCCTCCTCTCCCTCTCTTCTTTCCCCCTCTACCATTTTCCCCTCATTTTCCGTGCTCTCCCTTTTCCCCCGACGGCGTTTTGCATTTAAATCTGACATTTCGTGATATTCCGGCGATCGCGCGACTCGCTCACCCGCCGCGAACGGAGACCAGCTGACCAGTTCCCGATTTCACTCTCCAGAAGATGAGAGAAAGAAAGAAAGAATTAGAGAATGAGAAAAATGAAAGAAAAGAAAGTTTAAAAAGAAAAAGGAAGAATGAGAGAAAAAGAAAAATTGAGAAAAAGAAAAGAAAGGAAGAAGGAGGAGAAGAAGAAAAACAACTAATAGCACCCCCACCCCATAATCACTACACAATGCATCAAACAGCCACGAGGAGGAGGAGGAAGAAGAGGAATAAGAATAAGAATAAGAAAAATAATAATAATAATAATAAGACTATGAAGAAGAAGAAATAAACAACAATAAATATAAGAAAGAAAAAGAAGAAGAAAAAAAAAAACAATACAGAACTATTACGTGTCATTTTCTCTCCCTAATATCTCCTTTGCCCCTCCCCTCCCCCTCCCTCCAAAGGAAAACCCGACCGAGCTTACCTTTAACAACAAGCCATGGAATACCTGGCGGAAATAAATACCCCCCCCCCCCCATTGTGAAACACCCTCCCTCAAGCTTCATTCATGGATGGAGAAAAGAGAGGGAGAGAGGGAGAGAGAGAGAGAAAGAGGGAGGGAAGGAAAGAGAAGAGAAGAGAGGGAGAGGGACAAAGAGGGAGAGAGAGAGAGAGAGAGAGGAGAGAGAGAGAGAGAGAGAAGAGAGAGAGAGAGAGAGAGAGAGAGAGAGAGAGAGAGAGAGAGAGAGAGAGAGAGAGAGAGAGAGAGAGAGAAGAGAGACGAGGAAGTTAAAATAGGAGGGAGGCGGGAGGGAAGAAGATGAAAAAGAAAAGGAGAAGAAAAACAAGAAGAGAAAAAAAGAAAACACCAAGAAAGACACGGAGAGAGATGAGATAAGAGAGAGAGCGCGCGATATAAGGGACCGAAGCCGGGGCAAGAGAAGGCCTCCTGCTACCCGACGGCAAGACAGCGAGGTCGGAAATTGGCCAAGACGAAGACCTCCCCAAAAGACACTCACTCCCCCTTCCCTCTCCCCTCTCCCCCCCCCCGTTGGACAATGACGACCTATCCTCCTCCTCGACTATCTCCTCCTAAATCGTCCTATTCCACTCCTATTTTTATCACTCACTCTTTATCACTTATCGTAATTTCCCTGGTCCTATACCTTCCTTAATCCCATTTCCTCCCCATTCCTATCCCATCGATTCTCTCCCTATCCTCTACCCAGCTAACCCCCTGTTCCCTAACCCTCGTCTCTCCCGACCCGTCCACCTTCCCCTCTCCTCTTCCCTACCCTTCCCCATCCCTCCCCCCCTTCTCTAGCCCTACCCCTCCCATCCCTCCCCTACTCTATCCCCCTATCCTTTTCCTTCCCCTCCTCCCCTCACCACCACCCCAGTAACCCCCCCTATCCCCCTAACCCCCCATCAGCGCCAGGCCAAAACCCGCCCTTATCGCCCCTCTGCGCCCACGGCTTAGAAACCCAGACGGAGGTTTGTAAAAACTGACCAGTCCCGACCCCGCCAGGCCTGCCCCTCCCCCCTTGCCTCCCTTTCCTTAACCTACCCTAATGCCCCTTACCTACCCTGGTACCCTGCACTCCACCTCTCTGCCATCTTTATCGCGTCAACCCCTACCATCTCCCCTTTCCCCTTCCCCAATACCCTGCCCCCCTCCTCTCCTGCCCATATCCAGTAACTTCCCTTCCTCACCTTTACCCATACCCACGGATTTCTTTCCTCCCCGTCTTTCCTCTCCCCATACTTGCGAATCTCCGTCCTCTCCCTCCTTCCCCTAACCCTACATCTGCACGTAACTTCCTCTTGCCTTCCCTACCCTTGCCCTTGCCCTAACTTCCTCCATACCCAGACTTCATCCCTCCCCCTACCCTAAGTCCTTGTCCAAACCTCGCCCCTTCCCCTCGGACCCCTAAACCCCAAATTTCACCCCCCTCCCCTACCTCCACCCCTAACCCCATACCCCACAACTTTCCCCCTTCCTTCCCCCCCACCCTACCCCAAACTCACCACTATCCCTATCCACCCCTCCCCATACCACCCTCTCCTCCTCACCACCCACCTTCCCCACCCAACATATAGACAGACACAATAAAATAAAAAATACACCACCTCCCCCCCCCCTCCGCCACATAGCATGCAACGGCGAGGCTCCCAGACTGCTATTGCATGCGGCAGGGGGAACCAAAGCAGCAGATTGCACGGTGCCAGACGTCCCGGCCATTCCCCTGCCAGCGTGGCCTCGTTAAATCAAAAAGCTTTTTAAGACGAACTCATTTCACAACTTTTACTTTCTTCCTTTTTGCTTATCATAATCATTATCATAATAAGTATCTATCTTTTTTATTATTATGATAATCTGATGATTTTTCCCAATCATCCTAATCATCATAGTTATCTTTCTTTTGTTATCATAATCATAATAATTATCTATCTTTTGCTATCATAATTATAATGACAATTATCTATTTTTCTTTTGTTACCCTAATCATAATAATAATTAACTATCTATATCTTATTGTTATAATCATTATAATATGTAATACCATCATATTACTATCATAATCCTTCTAACATTATCATCATCAATACGCATTATCCTCAATATAATTAATCATTACGATTACTGTAATTTTCAATATCACTATAATTATCATTTCAGGCGAAGCAGGTGTCATATAGCGCATGTGGCACACACCCTACACTTTTTCACTTTTTACCTTACCTTTTTTTTTAACTCCCTCTCCTTTTCATTTTCATTTAACACACTCCCTCACCCTCTGTCTATCTGTCTCTCTCCTCCTCTCCTCTCCTCTCTCTCCGTCTATCTCTGTCTCTCCCTCTCTGTCTGTCTGTCTGTCTCTCCTCCCCCTCCCTCCCTCCCTCCCTCAACACCAAACCGGCCCCAAGCGTTGCCATGCAGTCTGGCGAGGTGAGGGAGTTCCCAGACGATACAAACAAACCCAGATTTTTTCCCTCCCCAACAAGATTAGATTTCGTATCACCCAACTCCGATTACACATACACATACACATACACATGCACATACACGCACACGCATACTCAGAAACAAACACACACACAAACTCGCACTTAGAAACACTCACACACAAAACACACACTCACACCACACAGCACAAACACACACGCACACTCAAACACACCACACACACACGGCACACTCAACACACACACACACACAGACGCACACTCCACACACACACACACACAGACGCACACTCAGAAACACACACACACAGACGCACACTCAGAAACACACACACACAGAACGCACACTCAGAAAACACACACACACACCACAGACGCACACTCAGAAACACACACACACACACACAGACGCACACTCAGAAACACACACACACACACACAGACGCACACTCAGAAACACACACACACACACACAGACGCACACTCAGAAACACACACACAAGCTGCAAATACAAAAACATCCGCATCCCCCCAAAAATGTCTTTCTGGGTGATTGGATTCGAACGCAGGTGGGACCCTCTTCTAATTAATCAAGAACAGGTGAATGATAAAGCGAACGAGATATTGAAGACCTCAGCGCGTCCAATCTGGATTTATTCTGAATATAGAACAAGAGAGGGGGGGCCGAGAGAGGGGGAGGGGCCGAGAGAGGGGAGGGGCGAGGGGTTGGATGACAGCGAGTTTTCAATTTAATTCGTATTTCAAAATCTACCATTCAATTCATTTAGTAGTAACAGCAACAACAACAATGGAATTAACAACAATAATAATAATGATAACATCAATGATCATAAAAAAAACAACTAATAAAAAATCGACATTCTAAACCTGAAAAGAAGGCACGTGGATGAGAGAGAGAGAGAGAGAGAGAGAGAGAGAGAGGAGAGAGAGAGAGGAGAGAGAGAGATGAGAGAGAGAGAGAGAGAGAGAGAGAGAGAGAGAGAGAGAGAGAGAGAGAGAGAGAGAGAGAGAGAAGAGAGAGAGAGAGAGAGAGAGAGAGAGAGGGAGTAGAGAGAGAGAGAGAGAGAGAGAGGAAGAGAGAGAGAGAGGAAGAAGAGAGAGAGGAGAGAGAGAAGAGAGAGAGAGAGAGAGAGAGAGAGAGAGAGAGAGAGAGAGAGAGAGAGAGAGAGAGAGAGAGAGAGAGAGAAACACGCACTCGAAATGCATTAAAAAACCTCGGACTATGACAAAGACGACCAAGAAAGGCACAAAGGAGAGGGAGGGAGAGACACCAGTCATATACCCCAAAATCAGGGCAGATACGAGGCCAGGTAAACAACGTGCCAGAGAGGCCACTGGGGCGAGCGGGCTGTCCCTGTCCCTCTATCTCTCTTTTTATTTATCTTTATCTCTCTCTCTTTTTCTCTCTCGCCTACTTCATTCTCCTTCTCCTCCCACTCCCTCCCTCCCTCTCCCCCCTCCCTCTCTCTCTCTGTGTCTGTATGTGTCTCTCGCTCTCTCTCCTGCTTCATTCTTGTCCTCATCCCACTCCCTCTCTTTCGTCGCCTCCTCCTACTCCTTCTCCTGTTCCTTCTCCTCCTCCCACTCCTATCCTGTTCCTTTTCTTCCTTCTCTCTCTCCCTCTCTTGCTCCTTCTCTTTCCCCTCCTCCTCCCACTCCTATCCTGTTCCTTTTCTTCCTTCCCTCTCTCCCTCTCCTGCTACTGCTCCTCCTCCTACTTCCTCTCACTCTCTCGCTCCCTCTCCTCCTCCTCCTCTCTCTCCCGCTACTCAGGGAAAGAAAAAAATGAGAAAGGAGAGAGGGAAAAGGGAAAGAGAGAGAAGAGAAGGAAATAAAAAAAATACGAATCACAATAGAAAAGAAGAAAAAACGAATAAAAACGAGGAGAGAGGGACAGACAATGGAACAGAAAGAGGGGACGAGGAACAGAACCAACCCAGAGCCCCCCCCCCGTCCCCCCCACGGCCGCCCAAAACCAAAAACAAAACACGAGGAAGCAGAACCCGTCGCTCTCCGCTAAGTGAATGTGCAGAGCCGCGCAAGGTCACACTCCCACAAAAGCCGACCTTAAAATGCGGCAAAAGGGCTTAAGAAAAGGTCACACATACAAATTGTGTGTGTGTGTGTGTGTGTGTGTGTGTGTGTGTGTGTTGTGTGTGTGTGTGTGTGTGTGTGTGTGTGTGTGTGTGTGTGTGTGTGTGTTCCTATCTCACTCACACATTATCTCATTCTCATTCTCTATGTGTACGTATCTCTTCCTCTCCGTCCTTCACCATCTCCTTCTTTCTCCCTCCTCTCTCCCTCTCCCTCCCTCTCTCTCTCCTAACGCCTTCCCCCTCTCTCTTCTCCCCTCCCCCTTTCTCTCTCACCCTCCCCTCTCATCCACACACAAACCAATAAAAAGACTTTAAAACGCCGCCTCAACACACGACCCTGACAGAGCATTATAAAGAAAAAAGAAAAAAGAAAAGAAAAAAGAAGAAAAAAAGAAAAACACAAAAAAGTAGCTATTTATAATCTTCTACACAAAACGCAAAACAACGGCGATTTACCTCGGTATCTGATGGTTTTATTCTTATCAGTCAAAAGGGTAAACATGTTGACGAATTCACGGGCTTCTCTTATCAGTGTCATAAATTACTGTTGATTCTTCGGTGTCGTGGTTGTTAAATACGGGTCGTCATGCGCATACTGATATGGCAAATGATCAAGCTATTTATAACCCAGAAAAATAACAACGTACAAATAACATCCTGATCATCACCACCACCATCATTACCACCGCCACCATGATCATCATCATCACCACCACTACCATGACCACTATCAACACCACTACCATCCCCATCACCATCATTACCATCTACGCCACCCCTATCATCATCATCCCCACCACCACGACCACCACCGCCACCATGACCACCACCATCACCATCAACACCATCCATCACCACCATGACCAACACCACCACCATCACCATCAACACCATGACCAACACCACCACCAAAAACAAGCCCCAAACAACCACTTCTCAGAACAACACAAAAAAAAAAAAAAAAACACGACTACCTCACAGTCTTGAAAATAGCAACAGCAGAAAGAAAAAAAAAAAATCTCAACCCGAAATTCACGAGGCACTCTCAACGCCCAACCCCCCCCCCCTTCACGCCCGTCCACCCGCCCATCTCTACCTCCTACCACATCCCTACCTCTCTAAAAGAAAGAAAGAATAAGAAAGAAGCAGAAAGAAAACGAACGAAAGAAAGAAAACAAACGAAAGAAAGAAAACGTACGAAAGAAAGAAAAAGAAAAAGACAAAAGAGAGAAAAGAACGAGAGAAGAAAGAACGAAAGAAAGAAAAAGAAAACAAAAAAGGCCTCTCGAACTCCACTCCACTTTCACGCACAAAAACTCGTCCGAACGCCTTCACTCGAGCCACAGGAGCGAGCGAGACACACATTCGACGTCGGAGAGCAAGAGAGGGAGGAGGAGGAGGAGAACAACAACGACGAAGAGGGAAGAGGAGGAGGAAAAGAAGAACGTGGAGGAAAGGGGGACGGGGAGGGTGGAGGAAAAGAAAAAAAGAGAAGAGGAGAAAAGTAGGAGGAGAAGAAGAAGCAGGAGAAGAAGAAAAAGAAGCAGAAGAGAGCGACCTTCCCGATCAGAATGGACGCAATCGACCTCACTTGACATTTACCAAAGCAACAACAAAAAACAAATTCAGTAGCCCAATCGGGGGGGAGAGAGAGAGAGAGAGAGAGAGAGAGAGAGAGAGAGAGAGGAGAGAGAGAGAGAGAGAGAGAGAGAGAGAGAGAGAGAGAGAGAGGGGGGGGGGGGATGCGTTCCGATGTCCTAGTGTCCAGCTTTAATAATAGAAAATTCCTAGCTCAACGTCCCCTGTGAACTTGGGTGGAGGTATCACTATCTTTTTTTTGTCGTCGTTTTTTTTTTTTTTGTTTATCGGAATCGAGATTTCTGCGAGGGAAGCCCGAGTAGATAAGACACCTTAAACTATGAAAGAATAAGCAAATATAAACTGGCACGTACACACTCACTCACTCACTCACCTCTCCAGTTCTCTCTCCCTCCCTCCATCTCCCCTTTTCTCTCTCTCTCCATTTCCCTCCATCTCCCCTTTTCTCTCTTCATTTCCCTCCATATCCCCTTCTCTCTCTCCCTCCATCTCTTTTTCTCTCCCTCCTGCTCCAGTTCTCTCGCTCTCCATTTATCTCTCTCCTTTTCTGTCACTTTCAACCTCCCCCTCTCACCCCTCCTCATAAACGCACCGATAACACGGAGTCACGTGATCGCCCCGTCTCGAGTCACGCTCAGTCGAGAATTCTGAGGATGGGAGTGAGGGGAGAATGGAAGAAGGAGAGGAGGGAAGGAAAGGAGAGGAGGGAGGGAGAGAGATGAAGGGAAGGAAGGAAGGAGGGAGAGGGGAGGGAGGGAGGAAAAGATAAAAGGGAGAGGGAGAGAGACAGGTCTAACAAACAAGGGAGAAAGAGAAGACAGAGGAAATCGAAGAAAGACGAAGAGAGGACCCGTGATAATCTATCTGAGCGCCCAGACAGATAAGTATGGCACCGCATCCCCTATCTCGACTTTCACATCCTGTCTCTGCCTTCTATCTCTCCCTCTGTTGTGAGTGTTGAGGGGGGGGGGCTGTATAAGTGCATGTAGTCTGTCTATCTCTCTATCTCTTATCTCCCTGTCCG
>NW_020871330.1:75324-122824 GCF_003789085.1 Penaeus vannamei | reverse complement strand
AGAAAGAGGGAGAGGAGAGAGAGAGAGAGAGAGAGAGAGAGAGAAGAGAAGAGAGAAGAGAGAGAGAGAGAGAAAAGAGAGAGAGAGGCATACAAACACAGACCGTAAAGAACCAAACCCAAAATCAACCACAGAAAAAAGAGAAAAAAGAAACAAAGAAAGAAAGATGGAAAAAAAAAAAATCTTTCGCGGATGAGTCACGTAAGGCGGCGGCGGCGGCGGCGGCGGCGGCGGCGGCGGCAGAGCAGACCAGTCACGCCGTCCGCCGTGGCCCGAGGCGGTCACGGCAGCGGGAGGGAGGTGGGCGGGCGGGCGAGCGGGATGAGGTGGGCGGCGCGAGCAGGGCGGGTGGGAATGCTGCCTGCCTGTCTCTTCCTGGCTGTTACCTAGCAACGCCTCCCCACGCCCGCGAGGAACACCTACTCCAACACAACGAGGAATCTACGAGAAAGTGGTTCGCATTAATTCCACCAACTTGCCTTCATCCACATATCCACCAATATCCACATCAATCCGCCTAACAAGGCTTAATCACTTGGCCGATTCCATCAACATCCACAATCCAAATCCACCACTATCCATATCCACATCCACCTGCTATCCGCCAGCATCTACGATCCACAATCACATACACTCACCATATCCCTACCGCATTCGACCAATATCCCATCACCGGAAACACATGTTTCCCACCATCCACTATCCACCAACATCACCAATCCACATAATCCCCAACACGCCCTCCGCCAAATCCACACACCACATACTTACCACCAACACCAACAGCCCCTCCCCAATCACCACGCATCCACAATCCACACGCATCCACAATCCACATTCTCCCCCACCTGCGCGACCAGCGGTGATTCATTCGCAGGTTGCAAAAATCGGCTCCTCCTGTTCTTGCAAGTCACTGGCACTTGTGCTCGGGAGAGAGGGGGGAGGGGAGGAGGAGGAGACCGAGGGATGAGGGAGAGGAGAACGAGAGAAAGAGGGAGGGGGGGGGAAGGAGCAGAAAGAGAGAAGAGGGAGATGTAGAAGAAAGAGAGAGGAGAGGGAAAACAAGGAAGGAGGGTAGAAAGAGAAGAGGGAGAGAGGGGGTGGTAGGAGAAAGAAACAGAGATGAAAAAGGGAGAAATAATACCCAGGTATGTAGGTGGAAAAAGAAGAGAAAAAATTGAAACAAATTAATTCTTCCAATAACGCCCCCCAACCCCATCCCCTACCCCTACCCCCCACCTCCCCAAAAAAGTCCTTTGTTCCGCAACCTACATTCACGGCCAGACACCGCATCCTCAAACCAGACAGACAGACAGACTGACAGACAGCTTCCTCCCTCTCGCCTACCCCCACTCTCCCCCACCCAGCCCATCTCCTTCCAAAACCATCCAGACACAAACCTCCCCCCCCCTCAAACAGCCCTCTTACAAAACCCACCGGAAGTCCCAGCCATATATCTATAGCCCCCCTCCCAGCCCATCCTCCCCCCTAAGAATTTCCCCCTAATTCCTCCCCCCCCACAACACCTATCCGGAATTGATCTATCTTTACACCCCCGACTCCCCTCCCTCCCCTCCTCTTCCCTCCCTTTCCTATCCTCCCCTCCCCTCCCTGTCCCGTCCTTTCCCTTCCCTTCCCTTCCCATCCCCACCCTTCCTTCCCTTCCCTCCCCCTTCCCCCCCCCCCTTCTAAGTGAATTTTGCACCTGCTCTGTATCATGTGTCTGAAGACGGCTCAGAATGAAGCGCGAGACACACCCATACTCGGACTGGAGGGAGAGGGAGGAGGGAGGGAGGGAGGGAGGGAGGGAGGAGGAGGGAGGGAGAAGGGAGTGTGGAGGGAGTAGGGAAAGAAAGTAAAGGTGGGGAGGGGAAGAGAGGGGAGGAGTCGGAGGGAGGAGGAAAAAGAAGAAAAACAAATAAAAAAAAAGAAAGATGAAAAAAAAAAAAAAAAGAAAAAAAAAAGAAAAGAAAAGAAAGAAAAAAGCAACGCAACAGACGAAGCAGACGAAGTAGCAGAAACAGAGCGATGCAGGCCTATCCAACCTCAAGTCCTCCTCGATTCGATCCCCTGCAGGACTTCTCGGCAACACTTCCCTATCCTACTGACGACACCCACACCCACACAAAAAGTTCCCAGAGGAGGCTCGTCTCTCCCTCGTGTTACCTTGAGACCAGATCCCCCCCCTTATCCCCCTCTCCTCCCTCTTTTCCCTCTCCTATCCCCTCCCCCCCCCCCTTATCGCCTCCTCCCTCTTTCCCTCTCCTATCCCTTCGACTACCTCCTCCTTCCCTCTCTCCCTCTTCCCTCCCCCCATCCACCCTATCCACTCTCCTCCTAAGTCCCCTCTCTCTCAACCCTCCTCCCACCCCCAATTTTCTTAACCTCTCTCCCCCCCCCCCTCCCGACCCCCCTGTCAGACTGCAAACACTGTACATGAAAATACTAGCAACCTGTTTTAGACCTGATTAAAAATTCAATTTCAAAATTTCCATTTCTCCCCCCCCCCCCGGGTCTCCCTCCGCCTGACACCTGCTCCTGACCGGACCGGAAGTTCGTCTGCGTCTCCGCCCCTCCGCGGCCTCGCTTCAGGACTGGCTTTGGGCTCGCGTCCTCTGGCTTGCCTCTGGCTTGCTTCCTCTTCCAGCGGCCTCACTAACTTTAGAAACGATGGAATGGAATGAAAGGGTGGAAGGAAGG
The DNA here is from genome assembly GCF_003789085.1 of Penaeus vannamei. Taxonomy (NCBI): domain Eukaryota; kingdom Metazoa; phylum Arthropoda; class Malacostraca; order Decapoda; family Penaeidae; genus Penaeus; species Penaeus vannamei. Next base: position 120,124 of record NW_020871330.1, on the reverse strand, counting down.
AAGGAAGGAAAAAAGAAAGGAAGGAAGAACGAAAGAAAGAAATGGCTTTGTCTTGCTTGCTTCCTCTTCCAGCGGTGTCACATTTTAGAAACGATGGAAGGAAGGAAGGAAGGAAGGGTGGAATGAATGAAGGAAGGAAGGGTGGAAGGAAGAAGGAATGAAAGGTGGAAGCAAGGAAGGAATGAAGGGTGGAGGGAAGGAAGGAAGGAAGGAAAAAAGAAAGGAAGAACGAAAGAAAGAAAAGGCTTTGTCTTGCTTCCTCTTCCAGCGTCACTAATTTTATAAAGGATGGAAGGAAGGATGGAAGAAAGGAAGGAAGAACGATAGAAGGAACTGCATTGGCTTGCTTCCTCTTCCAGCGCGTTATCAATTTTTAGGGAATGAAAAAAAAAAAACGGAAGAAAAAAAAAAAGAAAGAAAAAAAGAAAAAGAATGAACTGGCTTGGTCTTTCTTCCTCTAGCTTTCTTGTACTTAGGAAAAACAAAGAAAAAAGATAAAAGAAAAAAAAAAGTGTGTGAGGAACGAGGGATAAAATATTCTTCGGAACATTCTTGGCTCCTCCTTTGTCTTTCTATCATTCTGTCCCTCTCTAATTTGTCGCTGCCTTTTATGTTTGTAGACTAGGAGGAATCGGTTTTGAGGAAGGGGGAGAGATGGAGAGTAGGAAGAGGGGAGCGGGGAGGGAGGGGAGAGGGGAGGGGAGAGAGGCAGAGGAGATGGAGGGAGAGGGAGGCGAGGGGGGGAGAGAGGGGGGGGGAGGGGAGAGAAGGGGAGGGTGGACGAGAGAGGGAGGGAGAGAGGGGAGAGAAGAGAGAGAGGAGAGATGGAGAGAGAGAGAGGAGAAGAGAGATGGAGAGAGAGATGAGGGAGACAGAAGAGAGAGAAGAGACGAAGACTGAGAGATGAGTGAGAGAAGGAGAGAGAGAAAGAAGAAGGAAGAAAGAGAAAGAGAAAGAGAGAAAGAGAGAAAGAGAGAGAGAAAGAGAAAGAGAGAAGAGAGAGAGAGAGAGAGAAGAGAGAGAGAGAGAGAGAGAGAGAGAGAGAGAGAGAGAGAGAGAGAAGAGAGAAGAAGAGAGAAGAGAGAGAGAAAACCTCCCCCACACACACCCCTACTTCTAAGACGCATCTATAAATAGCCCTCGACAGAACTAACCGCCCCCACCCCGTCCACTCCTTCCCTCCGCCCCCACTCTCTCTCTCTGTCTCTCTCTCGTCCCAACCTACCGTTTTACCTCCTACCGTCCTCCCCCTGTCTTCTTCACCCCCTACCGGTCCCCACTCCGCCTTCATTCCCTTTCGGTCTTACCCCCCCCCCCCCGGTCTTCACATCCCCTACCGGTGTCCTCCACCCTACCGGTTTAAGTATCTTCCCTCCCCGCTCTATCCCCTTCCCCCACCTTCTATTGGTCTAGTTACCCCCACCCCCCGCCTCCTCCTCCATCCCCCAATATTTTTCTTACAACTCCTACCGGTCTGTCTCTCCCTCACCCCCTATATATTTCCCTTCCTTTCTCCCGGCCTCCCCATCTCTTCTTTTCCCCTTTCCTCCCCCTCCCCATCCCCTACCGGCTTTCCCCCATCTTTACTCCACCCCACATACACACCGCCCTCCCCACCTCTCTTTCTCTCCCTCCACCCTTTCTTCTCTCCATCGCCCACTGCCCTCTCCATCTCGCTTCCTTCTTCCCCTCCTTCTCCATCCCACCGGCCTCCTCATCTCCCTCCCTTCCCACCCTACCACATTCCCACCCCTTTCCCCATCTCATCTCTGTGGTGTCTCTCTCTCCCTCCATACTACCATCCTCCCTCTCCTCCTCATCTCCCCCCCCCATCTCCCTTCCTTCTCCCTCCCACAACGCTCGTCACATACACCCACGCGCTCCCTCACGCTTCCTAAACCCGTTCCAACGCCCTCGGTTCAAAACAAATAAATAAATAAAATAAAATAAATAAAACAGTTCAAAAAAAATAAAAAAAGGAAAATCGGTCAAAAAATTAAGAAAAAAATACGACGCTAAAAGGTCCGTTACAAATGGAATGAGCGTGTGTATGTGTGCGTGTGTATATATGTATGTGTGTATGTGCGTGTGTGTGTGTGTAAATGCCTGCATGCGTGCGTGCCTATGTGTGCGTGTGCCATTAGTGTTGGTGGCGTGGAGTCCTACCAGGGACCGGAATCGCTGCGGTCTCGAGATTCGCACAGGCCTGTATTTTTCTTCTTTTCTGTTCTCTACACACACACACACAACAAGCGAGAGTGAAACCATCAGCTGACGGCGGAGGAGGAGTCGCGTGTCGCCGAGTATCCAGTGACACTCGTCCTCCAGCTCCTCCTCCTCCTCCTCCAGTGCCACCTGCGTCCCCACGAGAACCCAAGAAGGCCTCCAAATACTCGGGAACAGGTTCGACTCGGCCGGACACCGCGCAGGGCAGGGTGCTCAGCTGACTTGGGGGGGGGGGGGATATGGGAAATTGAAGGAGGGAGGGAGGGAGAGGAGGGAAGGGGGAAAGGAAGGGAGGAGGAGTTGGAGAGGGAGAGGAGAGGGAGGAAGGAGGGGGTAGGACACGTAAAAAGGGGGGAGGAATAGGAGAGGAAGGGAAGGTGGTTAGGAAACAAGAAGTCGGGCTGGTTTAGGAGGTGGGGGTAGAAGTCGGGTAGGGAGAGAGGGTTGGAGCAGGGAGCAGGGGCGTGTAGAAAAAAAAAATGCGCTGATTCACTCATTCATTCATTCTCACCCAATTTTCTAAAACGTGCAAGAAAACACACACGCATCATTCATGTCTACCTATCCACCTTCCCCATCCGCCCACATATAAGCCCGCCCCCTAACAAGGACGTCACTTTTCCTCGGTCTCACCTTTGCCGATCAACCACTTGCGGTGGTGGCTGTGTGTAGGCGTGTCTCACAAATAGGCTTACATATGGAAATTCATGTGTTGTGAGTATTCTCCTTGTCCAAGGGCGCACCCATACTTCTTCCAGTTCTCGACACACCCACACACGCATGCACACGCCAAACACCGCACACGCGCGCACGCACGCACGCACGCGCGCACGCACACGCACACGCGCACGCACACGCACACGCACACGCACACGCACACGCACACGCACACACACACACACACACCTGCATAAAATAATGGATATTACAGCTGCAAGATGGCTCAAGCAGCTGTAAAAATGTCAATGCAGCTGCGTTAAAGTGTGTGTGTGTGTGTGTGTGTGTGTGTGTGTGTGTGTGTGTGTGTGTGTGTGTGTGTGTGTGTGTGTGTGTGTGTGTGTGTGTGTGTGTGTGTGTGCATTCCTTTGGAAAAAATGGAAGATAACGACCCTCTTCCCCTCCCCCCTTCTTCCCTAGCACTCCTGGCGGATAAAAAGACGTAGCAGTTGAAAGAGAAGACGAAGACGAAGAAGAAGAAAGGAGAAGGAAATGAGGAAAAAAGAGGAGGAGAAGGAAGAACAACAACAAGGGGAAATAATAATAAGTAGAAAGTGGAAGAACCAGGAGAAAAAATATGAAAAAAAAACAAGAAAAGAGAGAACGAGAACGAAAAGAAAGAAAACCAACCAAACAAAGAAGATAAAGAGGGGAAGTCAGCGACAATGACAACGACGACGACGGCGGCGGGAGAAGAGAGGCAGAAGGAAAACCAGAAAATCAAGAAACGCAACGACCGCCGGAAACGGGACGGAAACGAGGCCGAGAAGGGAACACGAGACACCTGTAACGAGAACACCTGTTGAGGGGAGGGGGGGAGGGGGGGAGGGGAGGAGGAGGAGGAGGAGAAAAAGAAGCAGGGGAAGATGAAGGAGGAACAGGAGCAGGATGAGGAGGGAGAGGAGGAGGGAGAGGAGGAGGAGGGAGACGAGGAGAGAAGGAGGACGAGGGAGAGGAGGAGGAGGAGGGGAGGAGAGGAGGAGGAGGGAGGAGGAGAGGAGGAGGGAGAGAGAGGAGGAGGAGAAGGAAAAGGGGAAAAGAAAAAGAAATAGAAGAGGGGGAGGAAGAATAAGAACAAGAAGAGGACGAAGAGAAAGAAGGAGAATAATAAGCAGCAGCAACAGAACAACAAAAGAAGACAAACAAACAAAAAAAGATAATGAAGCAGAAAAACAATAAAGAAAGAAAATGAAGCAGAAAAAAAACAATAAAGAAGAAAACCAAAAAAAAAAAAAAAAGAAAGAAAACCAAAAAACAATAAAGAAAGAAAACCAGAAAAAACAAAGAAAGAAAAGACCAGAAAAAATAAAGAAAGAAAAAAAAAACAATAAAGAAAGAAAACCAGAAACAAAGAAAGAAACCAGAAAAAACAAAGAAAAACCAGAAAAAACAAAGAAAAAACAACAAACAAACAAAGAGACAAAAAACCACCACCACGGGCGCTGTTATCACCACCGGGGCCGTTATATTTATAGAGCCGAGCGATACCCGCTCCACCTGGCGCTCGGAGACACCGGAGCGGCTGTAAAAAAGACCCTCCCGGAGAACCACGACTGAACGAGCCTCGATTTGATCCTTGCTTCTGATTTCTTTTGAGGGGAAGCCACGGTTGGAAGAGATGAGGATAATAAAATGATAATAATCAATATAATAATATCCATCAACATCATCATCATCATAATAATAATAATAACAAGAAAATGACAAAAAAATCATGACAATGATAAAAAGGGACGCGGTGATGGAAAAAAAAAAACAAACAGGAACAACAACAACAATAAACAACCGAAACGAAGTCACCCCCCCCAACAACAACCACAGCCTAAGCACGGAGCCTGGCCGGACGACCCGAGTGCAGCGGCTGAATCTGGGTAGGGGGAGGGGGAGGGGTGTAGGGGGGGCGACGCGGAAGTGCCCTTTTCGGAGCCTGACCCGCGGCGTCGCGCTTCGCTAGGGTGCGGTGGGCGTCGTCAAGGATACAAGGAAACGGAATAAATAAATAAATAAATAAATAAATAAAATAAACGATGTGAAACGGCAATTAAAATTTCTATGAGAGAGGCATAAGGCAGACTGAGTGAGTGAGTGAGTGAGAGAGAGAGAAGAGAGAAAAAGAGAGAATGGGGCAGATATACAAAGAGATAAACAGAGATAGAGCGAGCCTTAGGAAATGGACAATATTTCCTCACGAAAGACAAAACACCAACGAGAACAACAACAACAAAAAACGGCCGAGTAAACAAAAACATTATCACCCCCACCACCCGATGACAAACATACAAAACAAAAAAAATAACAATGTCCCAATACCCCCTACCCCCCTACACCCACTACCCCCTCCCCACCACACACAAAAAAATAACCACAGCGTTTCTACGAAAGCCACAATGCAAGCAAATTTACACCCGCACAAAATACCAGCTCATCCACAAGAAAACCCTGCTAAAAAAAAAAAAAAAAAAGTGACAAACACACCACTCATTCAGACTCAGTACCCCCAATACCCCTCCACCACCCCTACCCTCTACCCCTCCCACCCCCTCCACCCACTCACTACCCCTACCCATTTCTCCCTCCACTACCCCATTACCCCTCCCCGCTCCCTACCCATCATATTCCCTCCCCCACTCCCTACCCCATTACCCCTCCCCACCTCCTTCCCCCTACTCCCCCCACCTGATGATTCAAACCGCGATATCCTCCCCACTTTATCTCGCCGCAAACTCCCCACTCCGATAAAAAACGAATCAGCTGTCACCCGCGATAGCCTATCAACAACATTATCGCGAATGACAGGCATATGACACGGGCGCCCCTGGACATGTTCTGGCGGTGAGTCAACGGATCTTTGCCCCCCATGGAAAAAGAGGGGGGGGGGAGGAAGGGGGGAAGGACAGGGATGGGGGGAATGGAGGGGGAGCGAGGGGCAAGGGGAGGGGGGGAGGGAGGGAGAGGGGCAAGGGGAGGGGGAAAGGGGAGAGGGGAGAGGGAAAGGGAGGGGAGGTGGGGAGGGAATGGAAGAAGAAGTGGGGAAGGAGAGAGAGAGAGAGAGACGGACGAAAAGAAAAAGAAAAAAGAATGAAGCAAGCAAGCAAGCAAGCAAGCAAGCAAAAAAAAAAAAAAAAATCGAAAAAAGAAGTGCACAACCCCAGCAACGAAAAAAACGCTCAAAAAACTGCCGTAATCTTTCTCCGCTTCTAGAGTAACCCTCCCCCCTCCCCCTCCCCCCACCCTCCCGGAAAAGCATGTTCCAAGCCGTAAATAAACCCACTTGTGCCATTTTTGCGTCTCCGCCCACGAAATGTGATGCTACTTTCTTGCATACGATAGGCCATATGATAAGTCATAATAACAACACCAGATAATGATAATGAAAATTATTATTATAATAATAATGATAATAACAATAACAATAACAAAAAATAATAATAATAATAAAAGAATAATAAATAATAATGATAATAAGATGATAATACATGATAACAAAACATCAAAATGGAAAAAGGAGAGAGGGGGAAATGCGAAGGTAGAAAGTCATCAGCAATCAAGGAAAATTATAGATGAAAACTAAAGAAAAAAAATGTCAACAATACCCCTAATACCCCACCCCACCCCCCAATGACCTACCAACCTAAGTACCCAGCTGACTCCATTCACCAAAAAAACACTTACCCTCCCCAACAACACCCCCTTAATTACCCTACCCCTCCCTCATACCCTCCCCCCCAACCCCAACCCCCCTCAGGCCTGCGGTCGAGGCTGTTAAAGATTAAAAATCATTAAAGTTAATGACCCCCCCCCCCCGCAAATACTAATGGAATACTCCGGGCTTGAAACACCAGTAAGAAAACCTCAGACATCACATCACCACTTTAATAGATATGACGAAGATAAATGATCAGATCAATCGGTAAAAAATTCCTAACAACAACAACAACAATAATAATGATGAATGATGATGATGATGATGTGATGATGTTAAGAATGATAATATCAGCAACAACATAGTAATAATATCAGGTAATAATGATAAAGACAATGGATTTTGATGATAAGGAAACTAATAACAACTACAATAGGGATAATGACATGTAAGGAATTCAAATAATCAATAATGATGATCATTGCAACACTACTAACGGCAAATGTAGAAAAGGAATGGATGAGAATGGACATCACGATACAAGAGACGTACTGTGAAGATATCCATTCTCATTCATTCTCATTTTCTACATTTGTCAACATGGATCCGGTTCATACTAACGGCAACATATAAAAGGACTAGCAAGCGTACACAGACAGACAGAGACTGTATGTGTGTGTGCCGGAGAGGGAGGGAGGGAGGGAGGGAGGGAGGGAGGGAGGGAGGGAGGGAGGGAGGGAGAGAGAGAGAGGAGAGAGAGGAGAGAGAGAGAGAGAGAGAGAGAGAAGAGAGAGAGAGAGAGAGAGAGAGAGAGAGAGAGAGAGAGAGAGAGAGAGAGAGAGAGAGGAGAGGGAGAGGGAGAGGGAGAGGGAGAAGGGAGAGGGAGAGGGAGAGGGAGAGGGAGAGAGGAGAGGGAGAGGGAGAGGGAGAGGGAGAGAGAGAGAGAGAGAGATGGAGCGAGAGAAAGAAAGAAAGAAAGAGGAAGAAAGAAAGCGTAAACACGCCTTCACTAATAGGCAAACCTGGGCAAGGCAGGTCACAATTATAATCCACTTTTCACCCTAGATCTATGGGCCCCATTCCACGCCGTGACGAAAATGGGGTAAAAGCGGTGGGGGGGGGGGGGCAGAGAGAGAGAGAGAGAGAGGAGATGGAGAAGAGAGAGGAGTAGTAGTGGTGGGGAAAAAGAGGGGGGAAAAGAGGGAGAAAAAGAAGGGGGGGAAGAGAGGAAGAGAGTGTGAGGAAAAGAGAAAGAGAGAGGGAGAAAAAAGGGGAGATGAGAGGAAGAGAGAGGTATTAAAAGAAGAGGGGAAGAGAGGAAGAGGGAGAAAATGGAGAGAAGGGGGAATAGGAGAGAAAATGGGGAGAAGGGGGAATAGACGGAGAGAAAGGGAGAAGGGAAAAAAGAGGGGAAGATTGAGAGAGAGGGAGAAAAACTGGGGAAGAGGGGGGCGAGGGAGAGAGGAAGCGGACGAAAAAGAGGAGAGGGGAGAGAAGTGCAGAAATGAACAAAGAAAAAGGTAAGAGAAGTCGTGAACACGGAAGAAGAAATGAGGAAGATGACAAGATGAAGAAGAGGAAAATATGAAGACGAAAAATAAAAAGATGATGAAGAAGAAGAAAAAGAAGAACGAACGAAAAAATAAATAACAAAACAGAGGTAGCGAAAACCAACAAACTCAGATTCAGCGAAATGAAACCCAAACCGGAGAGACGAAATTAGCAAAGGTCGATATGAGGTTATGAGGTCGAATTACACGGTACACGGAGGAGGTGCATGAGGGGGGGGGCGGAAGGGGGGTTGCCTCATCACCCCAAAAATCTCCTATCACAATTTCCTCTCAGATTATTCGTTATCAACTTTATCCAATTAAATAATCTTACCCAGAATGGTATATGAGAAACCACAGCGGAGACGTCGCCAAACTCACCTGCAAAGAAAAAAAAAAGAATTAATTAAATACAAGTTAACGGAATCTAAAATGCGGAAATATACGTACATGAATTGATGAATTAGCCATAAATGAATGAATGAATGAATATAAAAATAATTATGAAACATAGATGTACACCAAACAAACATTCACACCTATTCATTCGTCTATGTCTGAAGATATAGGAAACTGAGAAAGGAGGAGGAGGACGAGGAGGAGAAGATGAAAGAGGAAGAAGAAAGAAGACGAAGAAGAAAAATAAGAAAACGAAGACGAAGAAAAAGAGGAGGAAAAAGACTATAAAAAACGAACAATGCTAACACACAGGACAATTCCCAGGTAAAAAAAAAAAAAAGAAAATGTATCCTAGCTAATCCCAACACGACACAAAGGATTAGCCAATCACCATTTCCTTATTTTCTCCCCCCCCCCTGATCTTGGGCCTAACACCTCCCACCATAGGCCTAACCCAAATTGAAGATGAGAAAATCTTCAAGACGTGAGACGAAACACTCCATTAACATTCGTTTACCTGAGGGCAAGGGAAGGGGAGAAGGGGGAGGGGGAGGGGGGAGGGGGGAGGGGGGAAGGGGGGAGGGGGAGAAGGGGGAGAGGGGGAGGGGAGGGGGAGAAGGGGAGAGGGGAGGGAGATGAAGGGGGTAAGGAGGAGGGGAGAGAGGAGGGGGAAAGAAGAGTGATGAATAAAGAAACAGGGAAGGAGATGGAGGGGGAGGTGAGGAAAGGAAGGGACTGAGGAAGGGGGTGGAGATGGTGGGGGGAAGGGGGGGTTAAGGGAAGGGTGCAGAGATAAAACGGAGAAAAGGAAAGAGAAGAAGGGAGAAAAGGAGGAAGGGAAAAGGGAAAGAGAGGTAGTAGTAGTAGGTGGAGGAATAGTAGTAATAGTAGGAGTAATAAGAGTAAGGAAAGAAGGGAAACGGAGTACAATAAAAACAAACGAAGAGAAGTAAAGACGAAAAGGAACAGAAAACCACGTAGCCAATAATAACAGCAAGATAATGTTAACAACAATCATAAAATTAAAAAGTAATAAAATTGAGAGCACCGTCAGCCCACATAATAATAATGATAATAGTAATTTCAATAATAATAACAATAACAACAAATAACAATACTAGTAGTAGCACCAGTAACAGCATCATCATCAAAATACCAACAACAACAACAGTAATAATCAACAACAATAATAACCACAAACCACCCAGGACACGCGTAGCCGTTGTTAGTCACGGATCCACGGACGTGTGAAAGGATAGGCAGCGATAGGCCTACGTACGGAGGGAAAAGTCAAGGCCGGAGCGCGGAAGTATTCGCACAAGGCCGACGCCCACTCCTTCACCCCCCCCTCCCCTCCTCCCCCCTTCCACCCCTTCCACTGTTCCCTTACTGATCCTTCATTCCTCTTCTCCCCTCTCCCCTCCCTTCCCTCTCCCTTGTCCTCCTCCCTCCTCATTCCTTCTTTTCCTTTCCAATACCTCTCTCTATCCCCCTTCCCAAACCCTTCCCTCCGCCTCCATCCAGGAGAGGGAGAGAGAGAGAGGGAGAGGGAGGGAGGGAGGGAGGGGAGGGAGGGAGGGAGAGAGAGGAGAGAGAGAGAGAGAGAGAGAGAGAGAGAGAGAGAGAGAGAGAGAGAGGAGAGAAGAGAGAGAGGGAGAGGGGAGGGAGAGGAGCGGAGGGAGGGAGAGAGGGAGAGGGAGGGAGGGAGAGAGGAGAGAGAGGAGAGAGGGAGAGAGAGAGAGAGAGAGGAGAGAGAGAGAGAGGAGAAGGAGCAGAGAGAGAGAATGAGAGAGAGAGAGAGAGAGAGAGAGAGAAGAGAGAGATGGAGGGAAGGGACTAGATGAGAGACGGAGAGAGAGAGGGGACGAGAGAGAGGCAAGGGAAGGGAGGGAGGGAGAGGGAGAGAGAGACGGGAGGGGAGGAGGGAGAGGAGAGGGAGGGAGTAGAGGGAGGAGAGAGAGGGGAGGGATGGGAGCAGGAGAGGAGGGTGGGGAGTTTGGGGGGGTGGTAGGGGGTGTGAGAGAGATGAGAGAATGAGGGTGAGGAGGAGAGGAGAGTGAGTGAGAGAGAGAGAGAGAGAGAGAGAGAGAGAGAGAGAGAGGAGAGAGAGAGAGGAGAGAGAGAGAGAGAGAGGAAGAAGAGGAGAGAGAAGAGAGAGAGAGAGCATTGGGAATTGGCGGCGCGTGAAATTGAGTATTCATGGGTGACCTTTTAATGAAGTCATGTTTATCATTCTCTCCCTCCCTCCCCTCCCTTCTCCGCCCCCTCTCTCTCTCTCTGAGAGAACCAAAACAAAGAGTCGAATTTTTAAAAGTTCAATAAAAGAATAACGAGAAAGAGGCGGACGAGAGAGGAAGAGAGGAAAGGATAGTAAAGTACAGTAAATTAAGGAGGAACATAAAAGAGAAGAGAAGAGAGAGATGAAAAAGAAATGGAGGAGGATCAGAAGATCAAACAAAAGAGAAGAGAAGAGAAGACAGAGACAGAGAAAGACACAGACGGAAGGAGGAGAAGCAAACGAAGAAGAAAATAGAAGACCAAAAGAAGGGAAGGAAAGAGAAGAGAGGAGGTGAAAGAACGAGAGAGAGAGAAAGAGACAAAAGACATTTTGGAACACAAAAATCCCGAAAATAGAATCAAATGTCTTCATTTTTATTCACCGCACGAATAGCCACACTCAAAAGGATTTTTTTGTGGCGTGAACTTCAACTAATGTTAATTACCGCGTCTTGGAGAGGTGCAAAGACACACTCGATGAAAACACATCCATGGGAAATAATACGGATACACAGACAGATATTTAGTGAAAATCCAAGGGAAATAAAGCAGATAGATAGATAGATCAATAGATAGATATTAGATACGTTAATTATAGTCTTGGCGAGGTAAGGCGATAGTTAAAGATAGTATATAAATAAGTAACACTACGTATATGTAATACATATTATGTATGTATATGTATATGATATTATATATATATATATATATATAATATATATTATATATATATATATATATATATATATATACATATATTTTAGAGAGAGAAGAGAGAGAGAGAGAGAGAGAGAGAGAGAGAGAGGAGAGAGAGAGAGAGAGAGAGAGAGAGAGAGAGAGAGAGAGAGAGGAGAGAGAGAGAGAGAGACTGAGAGACTGACACCAGGAAAGTTAATCCCTCTGTCTTGGAGAGGTACAAAGACACATTCACGAAAACACATCACTCGGGAGGCCAGTCCAGAAATCCCGCTAATATTCTGAGTCTCTGGGCGAGCGAGTTCCTTTCCCCTCCCTCCCCGTCAATGGTCGAGCCCCCCCCCCGCCGACCCTCTAATCACTTTTTTACAACTGAGTAATAAATAAATTAAAACACTTAGATGAAAGCGCCTCCAATGCCCATCCACCCACCCCTCCCCTCTCCTCCTCTCCTTTCCTCCCTTCTCCCTCTCATTATTCCACCCTCCTATTACTTTTCTTCCTTTTCATCAACTCTTCCCTTTCTCCATTCTCTATTTTCTCCCTTCCTTTCCCTCGTTTTCTTGGGGAAATAAACGAGAGAAAACACATTAAAATAATAATCCGTACCTCTCCTTTCCTCCCCCCCTTCTCCCTACACCCCCACCCCCCTCCCCTCGATCAATCTCTTCACCCCCCCCACCGCCCCCTCCTTTCCCCCCAATAAACCCATCAATCAAAAAATCATTCGCTACGCCTTTGTGTTTCTTCTGAATCCTTAAGGGAGAGACATCCTGCGTCCAGGTGAGTTTGAAGGGATAGGGGGGTAGGGAGAGTGGGAGGAGGAGGGGAAGAGGGGAAAGGAGGAAGAGCAGGAGGAAGAGGAGGAGGAGGAGGGAGGGGAAAGGGGAAGAAAGGAGGAGGAGGAGGAGGAGGAGGAGGGTGGAGGAGGAGGAGGGAGGAGGGGAAGAGGAGGAGGGGAAGGAGGAGGAGGAGGAGGAGGAGGAGGGGGAGGAGGAGGGAGGGAAGAGGAGGAGAGAGGGGAGGAAGGGAGGAGAGGGAGGGAAGGAGGAGAGAGGGAGGGGAAGAGGATGGAGAGGGAGGGAGAGGAGGAGGGGAGGAAGAAGGAGAGGGGGAGAAGGAACAAGGAGGAGGGGGTGAGGAATGGGGGGGGAGAGGATGCCGGAAACGAAGGATCAACGCCCGATCCCCAATCTTAAAATTCTTTTCTCACTATTCCTCTTCCTATTTCTTGTTTTACTCCCAAACTCTTCCCTCCATCTTCTCTCTTCCCCTTTCAATTCTCCTCGCTCTCACAAAGACAAAACGAGAGAAAACACATAAAACAAAATATTCATCATCATTCTCCTACCTTTCCTCCCCCTCCCCCCTCCCCTTTCACCCCTTCTGACCTGGTGGGGAGAAAAAAACCCTCCTGACCTGAGCCGGACCTGACCTAGCACGGGGCTTCCTTCCCTCTCCCCCTCCTCTATACCCCCCCCCCCAGCATCCCTTAATCTGACCAGGTGGCTTAAAAGGGCAATGGATTATCCACATCCCCCTTCCCCCCTTTTTAGCTTTCTTTCCCCCATCCCTTCCCCACTTTAACCTATTTGCCTCCATTTCCTTCTTTTCGTTTCTTCCTTCCTCTCTCCTAACCCCCCCCCTCTTCCCTTTCTCTATTCCCTTGTTTTATCTTCCCAATTTTGAGAGAGAGAGAGAGAGAGAGAGAGAGAGTATGAGAGAGAGAGAGAAGAGAGAGAGAGGAGAGAGAGAGAGAGAGAAGAGGGAGAGAGAGAGAGAGACAGCCCAAATGACACAAAAGAAAGAGCGAAACAAAACAGAAAAAAATAAAACATAAAAAAAAAATATATATAAAAGACACCTTCACACCCAAATACACCAGACAAAACCAGCAAAGCCGGAAATGCAGAACACAAGGGAAATGTCGCCACGAAATCAAACCGAGAAAAAAAGAAACAAAATGAGCCAGAGAGAGAGAAAAGAGAGAGAGAGGAAAACGAGATAAAGAAGGAAGGGGAGTGGGGAAAAATGTTCCAAGACGATAAAAATGAGGTGGGAAAATACGAAAGACAAGAGATAAATGTCGCCACGAACTGAAAAGAAAAACAAACAAAAAAAAGGGAAGATAAAATGATGCGTGGGGGGGGGAGTTAGGAAGAAAGGGGGAGGTTGAGATAGAAATACGGAGTGGAAAAAAATAAGGAAAATAGGTAAAATAAGAAATATAAAATACGAAAAAAGGAAGGCAAAAGTGAACAAATAAATATAGATAGATAAAATAAATAAGTAAATAGAAAGATGGAAACTGAGGCTAAAAGAAAAAAGATAAGAACAGAGATACAGACAGACTTACGAGTATAGATAGATACATAGATTGAGACGTAGCCAATACATTAAATAGAATAAATCAATTAATTCAAACAAAGCGGTAGGGAAAAAAATGAAAGTAAAAATAATAATAAAAAATTATCCGACGTGAATACAAACCCAGAAACCACCCAAACCCCCACCTAAACCCCAAGCCAAACCCCTCACCACCCCCCACCCTCACCTCAAACTCGACGTCTCCCCCCCTCCTCCCCTCCCCCACCCCTGCTGCCTCCTCCACCCAATTTGGATCCGGCCAACGTCTGCAATTGCAACGAATCAATGCGCCAAGACATCGGCCAACGTGGATTCCGGATTCCTTGTCCTAGTCCTATCCATTTCCTTTCCTTCCCTTCCTCCTCCTCCTTCACTCTTCTTACTTACTACTCTTCCACTCCTCCTCCTCCTCCTTTCTCCTCTTCTTACTGTTCCTCCTTTATTCCTCCTCTTATTCCTTCTTCCTTCTCCTCCTCCCTCTCTCTCCTCCTCCTTCATCCTCCTCTTCAGATACTCCCCTACAGGAATCGGGAATCTTGCCTGCAGGAATCTCAACAACAAGAGTTGAATCGTCTTGACATTCTTGCAGAAGTTCCTCACTTTGGTTACAAGGGGGCGTGAGGTAGAAGGGAGGGGGAGAGGAGGAGAGGAGAGAGAGAGAGAGAGAGAGAGAGAGAGAGAGAGAGAGAGAAGAGAGAGAGGAGAGAGAGAGAGAGAGAGAGAGAGAGAGAGAGAGAGAGAGAGAGAGAGAGAGAGAGAGCGCGCGCAAGAAAAAAATTACTAAAGAAGAGACAGAATATAAAAAGAGAAAAAAAGAGAAAAGAAAGCAAGACAGATTAAGAGAAAAATAGAGCGAAAAAAGTACCCTAGCAGCACTGGCAATCACGCAGAGTACGTGCGGGTGTCAAACGGCCAAGGGATAAAGGAAAAAAACGGCCTCCCTTGACAACCAGGGCCACACAAGGTTGTCAAGAAACTAACACAGATCGCTCGGCCAAAACGGGGTCAAAAATGTTCTAACCCACACCTGTTCATTAACAATTAGATAGCCCTTATATTACCTATAAACACATCCTAGATCATATCATATAATGTCTACTATATCACAATTATTCTATATCATGTCATATCATATCAGTTACCATATTACATATATACCATATCATATCATATTACTTGTATAGCATAATATACCAAATATCTTACATTAGATATTGCATTATACTATACTGATTTATGGTATATTACATTATATGTTACATTCCTTATATCAAATACTATAACGCAGAGAAAATCTTAATAGGTTTACGAAAAGGAAAAGAATAGGAAAGAAAAAATCACAAGGGCATTATGGAAATAATATTGATACCTATTGTACTAGAGGTATGCTGCTAATAACAAGTCCACTGCGGGGCGTACTTATAATGCTTAGTGTACCAACAGGAGTAATGCTGATACCCAGTACACAGTGGGTATAATACCAATACCATGAACACATAGGTAGGTAGGTAGGTAGGTGGTAGGTAGGTAGGTGGTAGGGTAGGTAGGTAGGTAGGTAGGTAGGTAGGTAGGTAGGTAGGTAGGTAGGTAGGTAGGTAGGTAGGTAGGTAGACAGACAGAGAAGAGGGGCGGGAGGGGTGATAGAGGGGGGATAGAGGGAAAGAGGAGAGGAAGAGGGAGGGAGGAGGAGAAAGAGAAGGGGGGGGGGGAGAGAGAGAGAGAGACGGTCAGGGAGAGGAAGTGTGTCACTGCGCACGTAAACAATAAAGATGGAGATGAGGTCAAGGAAGGAAGCCTGGGGGGAGGGAGAGAGCGAGGCGATGCAAGGAGAGGTGAGGGAAGGGAAGGGAGGGGAAGGGAAGGGAGGGAAGGGAAGGAGGGGAAGGGAAGGGAGGGGAAGGGAAGGGAGGGAAGGGAAAGGGAAGGGAAGGAAGGGAGGGAAGGGAGGGAGGGAAGGGAAGGAAGGGAAGGGAGGGAGGGAGGGGAGGGAGGAAGGAGGAGAGGAGAAAGGAAAGAGCAAAAGAAAGGGAAAGAGCAAGAGAGAGAGAGAGAGAGGGAGAGAGAGAGAGAGAGAGAGAGAGAGAGAGAGAGAGAGAGAGAGAGGAGAGAGAGAGAGAGAGAGAGGAGAGAGAGAGAAGCGAGGAGACAGAAGAAACAAAATAGTACAACAAAACACAGCCTCTCTCTCTCTCTCTCTCCTCTCTCTCTCTCTCTCTCTCTCTCTCTCTCTCTCTCTCTCTCTCTCTCTCTCTCTCACACACACACACACACACACACACACACACACACACACACACACACACACACACACACACACACACACACACACACACACACACACACACACACACATACCTTTCAACCTCTCCTCCTCTACCCCCCTTCCCTACCCCACCCCTCCATAACCTCCCCACCCCTCGAATCCGGAAAAAGGAAGACCCAATCTGAGACAGACAATCGGACACAGGTTCCCCCTCCTTCCCCTCCCTCCCTCCCTCCCCTCCCCCTCACCCCTGAACTTCGAGGAGGCAAAATTATCCTCTCACAACCAGATCGTTGCTTCGTGTGCATTTCTCGTGTCTCGGAAGGACAAGGAATTGGGGAAGACGATAATAAAAAGGATGAGAGATGAAATACAGGGAATGAGGTAAAATACGAAGGAGAAGTTTGAGATGAACGGAAAGGAAGGAATAGAAGGCATGGATGTGCATTAAGAGAAAGAAAGAAAAAATATGTAATAAAATAAAAGACAACGAAAAAAACAAACAAACAAGAAAACAACCATCATTTCTATTTCTATTTTACTTTCCTCTGCTACCAGCACTTCCACAACCGACAATTATCAACCTTTTTTCCCTTTCTATCTGCACTCATCAACCATAAACCGTTTACCTCTCTCTCTAAACCTAAACAACCAACCAAAACACCAGCACAAATAACAAACAAACAGAAGTCATAGAAAACGCGGTTCCAGAAGGTCTCGTTTTCTATACATTTACCTGTAGAAATACATGTAATTAAATCTTAAAAAAAAAAAAAAACTGTGTTAATTTCATTCATGAGACTTTAATGCTCACGAAGGTTTCATTTTAGCGTTTTATTTTTTATTTTTTCATGTGTAGTATTTACTCGTTATGCTCTATTACTATCCCTTTAATTACCTTCATTATTACTGTAACTTTTACTATTACTATTACCATTCTCTACTCTCTCTGTTTCTCTCCCGCTCTTTTCGCTATTTTTACCTGTTGATACTGTCGCTTGATATCTCCTCTTCCCTCTCTCTCTCTCTCTCTCTCTCCCTCCTCTCCCTCTCTCCCCCACTTTCCCTCTCCCTCTCTCCTCTCCACCCTTCCCTCTTTTCCCTATTGTTATACTTGTTGCCCCTGCCTCCTCCTCCTCCTCCTCCCTACCTCTCTCACTCCTTCCCCTCCCACTCTCTCCTTTTTCCTCCATCTCCACCTCCCCCCTTCCTTTTTTTCCTATTCCTACTCCTGCTACTCCTGCCTCCTCATCTCTCCGTCCCGTCTCCTGCTTAACAGTCCCCCTTCGTAAGCGTGCCGCATCCCCCACCCCTTCCTCCTTCAGGTGTCGCTGTGTACGGACCAAAGTGTGGACGGGCGCAACAGCGGAGGACATTGCTATGCGCGTGTCGTCCTACGTCTCCGGATCTGTCTCCGTTCTGTCTGTCTGTCTGTATGTGTGCCCGTCTGTTTGTCTGTGTACCTGTCTGTCTGAGTGTCCGTCTGTCTTGTCTGTCTGTCTGTCTGTGTCTCCCCCCCCTCTGTCTCTCTCTGTCTCTGTCTCTCTTTCTCACTTTCTCTCTCTCGTGGCATGGTGTGTGTTCGTCTCATCAGTAGTCCGAAATGCCGTTCCGCTTTCTGGCAACCATCTGTCGCGATAAAAAGGATGGAGAGAGAGTGCTTTTTAATTCCGAGTGTGAGTTTTTTTTTCTCCCTCTTTCTCTCTCTCTTATTCTTTTTTTCTCTCGTTCTCCTCTCTCTCTCCCTCTCCTTCTCGCTCTCCCTGTCCTCAGAATTTAAGGGACTTGGCGGTGTATTCTTTCTATCTATCAATCGCACGTATTTATCCACATGGATATATACATGCGTGTGAGTATGCATGCGTCTATGTATGCGTGTGCATGCCTGTGTGAGCGTGGCTTTGGTGTGAATGTGTGTAAGAACTCGCGACATGACCCAAAAGCAACACTGGCTACTAGTGGCGGGAGAGGAGGAGAGGGAGGAGGAGAGGAGAGAGGAGAGGAGGGCGAGGAGAGGAGGGAGAGGGAGGAGGAGAGGGAGGGAGAGGGGAGGGAGGAGAGGAGGGAGGAGGGGGAGGAGGGGAGAGGGAGGAGGGAGGAGGGAGGAGAGGGGAGGAGGAGAGGAGGGGAGGAGAGGGAGGGAGGAGAGGAGGGGAGAGGAGAGGGGAGGAGGAGAGGAGGGGAGAGGAGAGGGGAGGAGGGAGGAGAGAGGGGAGGGAGGGGAGAGGAGAGAGAGGAGAGGAGAGGGGAGAGGAGGAGGGAGAGAGGGGGAGAGGAGGGAGAGGGGGGAGGAGAGGAGGGGAGAGAGAGGGAGGGAGGAGAGGAGGGGAGAAGAGAGGGGAGGAGGGAGGAGGGGAGAGAGAGGGGAGGGAGAGGAGAGAGGGAGGGGAGGGAGGAGGAGGAGAGGAGGGGAGAAGGAGGAGGAGGAGGAGGGGAGGGAGGGAGGAGAGGAGGGAGAGGAGGGAGGAGAGGAGAGGGAGGGAGAGAGGTAGGGAGGGGAGAGGTGAGGTTAAAAAGTCGAATTCCTGGGACACAAAAAAGCAAAACTGCAATTCCTTTGACAACAGTATCACGTGTTGTTGCTCCCAGAGAACAAACAACGTATACAAACCAAGCAGCACGCAAAAAATAAGATTATATATATATTTATATATATATATATATATATATATATATATATATATATATATATATATATATATATATATATATATATAACAAAACTGGGTTTACTAAAAACTAGACAACGAGAAAGAATTAAAAAAAAAAAAAAAACGAAAACGAGATCACTAAATCAATCAATCAATCAATAAAACTAAACTAAACACCATTTATAAAAAAAAGACCACCCCCCCGCAGAGAGAGAGAGAGAGAGAGAGAGAGAGGAGAGAGAGAGAGAGAGAGAGAGAGAGAGAGAGAGAGAGAGAGAGAGAGAGAGAGAGAGAGAAAGAGAGAGAAAAGAGAGAAAGAGAGAGAGAAAAGAACAAGAGAATGCACTTAATTAAAACACCCAAACGCCCAACCCCTTAACCAGCGCGCCCAACTCCCGCCCGCCGATTCTGGCACGTAAACGTCAACTGACCTACTGGCCTATTCCTCCTTAAAGTCAAATGTTCACACACTTTAAAATAGAACAGCTGATTGGCGTCGCTGATAACATTAGCAATGGTAATATTTAGAAACAGGAACGCAATTCAATAACAGACAAAAGAAAAAAAAGAAAAAAAGAATAAACAAACAAAACAAATTCATATCGTGGTAGCACATCCTGTAAAATGATGAATTCATGGTAATGATGATAACTGGCATAGCGATCCTCGTATTTAAACGTTTCAGTAATAACATTAAAAACTACAATACAATTACAACTACAATAAAAAACCACTACCAACAACAATTAAAACAACACCAATTTCCACAGGCCATAAAAAAATATTAATTCAAGACCAAGAAAACTCACTAAGTCCCCCCCCCCCCTCCAACCATTCAATCCCTCCCTTCCCCCCTCCTTCCTTCCGACAGAAACCACAACAAACAAAACTCCCACCTACCCCTACCTACCCCTCGCCCTCCCCCTGGCACCTCGCGAGTTCACTGACACCTCCGCATGCCACCCCCCCCCCCCACACACACACCGTACATAAATACATACACAACACACACACGTACATAAATATTTACATACATACATAAACACACCCACACACGTACATAAATACATACATATATAAATACATACATACACACACGTATACACATACATACATTTATAAACAAACACACACAGACACATACACACTTGTTGGCGTTTGGGCTGTCACTCACTTTCATTAAAATGTATTCACACTCGGGCATGTGTCGCCTTAGCCTCATCTCTCAAAATCATCATTATCACTCCCATTATCATCATCATCTTCATTATTACCATCATTATCGCCACCATTATCATCATTATTATCGCCACCATTATCATTATCATTATTATCGCCACCATTATCATCATCATTATTACCACCACCATTATCATTATTATTATTACCACAACCATTATCATCATCATTATTACCACAACCATTATCATCATTATTACCACCACCATTATCATCATCATTATTACCACCACCATTATCATTATTATTATTACCACCACCATTATCATCATCATTATTACACACCATTATCATCATTATTTCATATCATTCATTATTAACACCACCATTATCATCATCATTATTAACACCACCATTATCATCATTATTAACACCACCATTATCATCATCATTATTAACACCACCATTATCACCATCATTATTAACACCACCATTATCACCACCATTATTAACACCACCATTAACATCATTATCATAACTGCAATGGTCAATTTTTATGGCTATTAATATCCTTACTCATTATTCTGAAGAAGAAGAAGAAGAAGAAGAAGAAGAAGAAGAAGAAGAAGAAGAGGTGGAGGAGGGAGAGGAGAAAGAAGAGGAGGGAGAGGAGGAGAGGAGGAGGGAGAGGAGGAGGGAGAGGAGAAGGAAGAGGAGGAAGGAGGAGGAGATGATGAAGAAAAATAAAAATAAAAAGAATAATAAGAAGGAAAAAAGAATAAGAAGAAAAAAAGAAGAAGAAAAGCAACAACATATCGATTCCATAAATGGCAGAGAGCGGACGGGCGGCCCAGCGGCATATCACGTGATCACCTCAAGTCACGTGACCAGCCCCGCCTCGGCGCCCAAACACCTCGTTACTCTTGGAAGGAGTGGAAAATAAGAGGAAAAGATAGAAGAGGAGGAGGAAGAAGAGGAAAAGGAATAAAAATGAGAAAATGAAGAAAAAGAAGAGGAAGACGAGAAACAGGGAAAAGCTTAGGCAAAGGAAGGGGAAAAAGGAAGAGAAAGAGGAGGTAAAAGATGATGGCTAGGAAGGAAGGAGAAAAAGATGAAAACATTATAAAAGAATGAATAACATGAAAAAAAAAAACATTGACGCGCAAAGAAAATGAAAGGAAACATTCAAGAGAAAAATACAAATAAAGAAAATGCATAAACAAGTGATAAAATACCCACGAATATAAAATCCAACGAAGAAAAATACAAAAGAAAATAATATCAATAAATGAAAAAAAATCACAATAAAAATGACAAAACCCAGTCTTTTCCATACAAAATTTAAAAAAGAAAAAGAAAAAAGAAATACAAAACGGTCGAAAGGTCGATTATTCAGGTCACTCATTCATCAAAAGCTTACAAAAAGGAGAAAAATGTGGGAGGGTGCTGGAGGCCCGGGGGGGGGGGGTTAGAATTAGGGGTTATGGGGCACGTTGAGGATATGAGGAGGAGGGTGGTGGAAGTGAGGAGAGAGCGGGAGGGGGAGAGAGAAGAGAGGCGGAGAGAGGAGTGAGGGGGGGGGAGGAGAGGAGGGAGAGGAGAGGAGGAGGAGTGATTAGGGAGAGAGGAGGAGAGAAGAGGGGAGATGGGAGATCAGGGAGAAGGGAGAGGGAGAGGGGAGGGGAGATTCACGCCCGGGTCACCTGCCGTAATCACCCGGTGACGTGCAGAGGGACAGGTCAAACTACCTGACAGCGTAATGAGGTGAGGGGAGTGAGGGATAGAGTGAGTGGAGGCGTGAGTGGATAGGGTGAGTTGGAGGGAGGAATAGTGGTGAGTGAGGCAGAGGATAGGAGTGACGTGAAGGAGAGGGATAGGGAGTGAGTGAGAGGGATAGGGGGAGTGGAGAGGGAGAGCGGAGTTGAGGAAGGGATAGGGTGGATTAGTGAGAGATAGGTGGGAGAGGGATGAGTGATGGGAGAGGGATAGGAGTGAGGAGGATAGGGGGATTGTTGGGATGTAGTGCAGATTAGGGGATGAGTGAGGAGAGAAGGGGAGTGAGGGAGATGTAGTGCAGGAGGAGGTCATAGGGGGGATGTGAGGAGAGGGATAGAGGGATAGGGGGGTGAGGCAGAGGGATAAGGGGGAGTTGAGGAGAGGGATGAGGGAGAGGGATAGGTGGGAGTGAGGAGAGGATAGGGGATGTGAAGGAGAGGATAGGCGGGAGTGCTAGGAGAGGGATAGGGGATAGGAGAGGGATTAGTGGGAGGAGGGAGGGAGGAGTAAGAGGGAGGTGGCGGATGTGGAAGAGGGATAGGCGGGTAAGTGAGGAGAGGAGGGATGAGGCGGGTAGGGAGGAGGGGATAGTGGGGAGCGGGGAGGGAGGGGATAGGGGTGAGAGGGTAGGGAGTGGAGGGGATAGGGGGGAGGGAGGGGGAGGGAGGGAGGGGAGGGAGGGATAGGGGGGCGGATAGAGGGTATAGGGGGGAGGGGACAGGGATACTTGAGACGTGAGAGGGAGGAGGAGAGGGAGGGGAGGGAAGAGGGATATGGAATTGAGAAGAGGGGATGCGAGAGTGGGAAGGTGCGAGGGAATGGAGGGAAGAAAGGCAATGGATATTAGGAAAGGGGGAGCGTGTAGGACAGGACAGAGGATGAAGGGAATACTGAGAAAGGAGATTAAGACGAACAAGTAAAAAGGGAGATAAAAGAGAAGAAGAGAAGTGGAGAAAAGAGACAAATTGGGAGAGTGAGCAAGAAGGGGAGAGGGGAGAGGCAAGGAGAGAACGGAAAAGGGAGAAGGAGACGGAAAGTGACAAAGGAAAGAGTAAAAGGGAAGGGGAAAAAGACAGAGTAAAGAAAGAAGACGATGTTGACCAAAGGAAAAGGGGAGCTAGGTAAGAACGGAAAGGAGAGAGATGACGTGAAAGGGAAAGGAAGGGAATGTTGAGAAGGAGGGGAAGAGGAGAAAAGAAAGAGGAAAAAAAGAGAAGAAGGAGATTAAAAGAAGGATGGAGACGGGAAATGACAGGAGAAAGAAGAAGGGGAGATGAGAAAAAGCAAGAAGAAAGGGAAGGAGAGGAGAGGGAGGAGGGGGATGGGGGCACAAGCAGACACCGGAAACAAACAACGTTAATTATCTTGACGTCTTCGCTCTCTGACAGGCCGCGTGCCCTTTGACCTCCGTTGAACAAACCTAATGGGGGGAAAACAAACTCGAAAACCTAATAATTAAACTTTAAACACAAGACAATAAAACGAAACACAGGAGGAACACCATCTGGAAAATATTAAAAAATCGTAAAACAAAACAAAAGTAAATAAAAAAAAAAACGCATCGAAATGAACAATACAAAAAAGAGAAAATAACAGGAAGAAGAGAAATACATGAGAAGAAGAAGAAAACAGACGAGATAAATAAGCGGATAAAAGAAAAGAAAAAAAAAACATGAGAAAGAACAAAAGACGACACAAAGGAGAATAAAATGGTAAAGGAAAGAGAGAGAGAGAGAGACAAGAAAGACGGAAAGACCACACGCGCATGTCTAACAGACACGGGTGTAAGCTAGACAGACACACGATCGCCGACGCGTCATGTTATACCGCGACGGACATGCGAATCTAGCCTCTCCGTCATTCTCACTTTCATTCTTATTCTTATCTTCGTTTCCCTTCCTCTTCTCTTTCTTCTTTCCCCTGAGACACGTGGCTAGGGAGGAACCAGGAGATACGGGAGACAGGGAGAGGCGGAGGGAGACAGGAGATAAGGAGGAAGGAGATAGGGAAGGAGAAAGGAGGGAGGAGGAGGAGGATAGGAGGAGGGAGGGAGGAGGAGGATAAGAGGAGGAGGGGAGGGAGGAAGGAGAAGGTAGGGAGGAGAGCAGGAAGATGAGGGAGGAGGGAGGAGGGAGGAGGAGGAAGAGAGGAGAGGGAGGGAGGGGAGGAAAGCAGAGAGGAGGGGAGGGAGGGAGGGAGGGAGGGAGGGGGAGGAGGGAGGGGAGGGAGGGAGGAGGGAGGGAGAGGGAGGGAGGAGAGAAGGGAGGGAGGGAGGAAGCAGAGAGGAGGAGGAGGAGCAGGAAGAGGAGGAGGGAGGGAGGAGGAGGACGAAAAACGAAAGAGAGAGAAGGAAGTTGAGGAAGGAAGGGAATGACGTAAATCAAGAACACCATCAATAAATTAGAAGCGGGTGGGGGGGGGGGGTATATTTTCCTTCATGAATAACCATCGTGAATAACAAGCAAATTTATATGTTGCTCTCACAACCTCGACATTATCAATCAATATGACTTGCTTCTCTTTTGTTTCGCTAATTCCATCTCTCTCCCCCTCTTTCAATCTAATTTCTCTCTCACGTTCTTACTTTCTTCATATCTGTGGGTCTGTTTCTCTCTCTCTCTCTCTCTCTCTCTCTCTCTCTCTCTCTCTCTCTCTCTCTCTCTCTCTCTCTCTCTCTCTCTCTCTCTCTCTCTCTCTCTCTCTCAGTGGGTGTGCGCGTCCCTCCCTCCCTCCTCCTCCCCCTCCACCTCCCCCATTCAACTCACAATTTAACCCTAAATAATGAACAATTCCACAACCCCTCCTCCTTCCCTTTTCACCCCCTCCCTCTCTCACGCACTGAAGTTCAAGGTCTTTCCTTATCGTCACAAAGCCAACCTTATCTCGGGAAGAACGTGCGGAAGAAGAAAAAAAAAACAAAAAAACTAATTATATATATATATATATTTATATATTATATATATATATATATATATATATATATATATATATAATTATATATATATATATATATAAAGGAAGTAAAGGACCAGGGGGAGAGGGGGGGTTGGGGAAGGAAAATAAAGAGGGTAGACTATTGGGAAGGGAAGGGGGAAGGATGCTCAAAAGGATGGTAGAAGGGAAGGAGTAGGAAAGAGGGGAGGAGGGAGGAGGAGGAGGAGGAGAGGGGGTAATGAGGAGGATGAGGATGAGGAGGAAGAGGGAGGATGAGGATGAGGAGGACGACGAGGGGAAGGTTAGTAAGGGAAGGTAGATCTGAACAGGAATAGGAGTGGTGGAGTGGCAGGGGGGAGAAAGGGGAAAGAGGGAGAGGAAAGGAGAAGAGAGGAAAGGGGAAGAGAGGAAGGAAAGGAAGGAAGAGAAGGAGGAGGAGGAGGGAAGAGGAGAAGGGGGGGAAAAAAAAGAGGGGAAAGGAGGGGAAAAGGGCATAAGTGCACTACACAAGCACACTAACGGGAGAGCATAAGAGAGTTCTACGGGGGAGGGAGGAGGAGGAAGGGGTACATTATGAAGGCATGATGGGGAGGGGGAGAGGGAAGGGGTGAGAGAGCGAGAGGAAAGGAGGGAGGGGAGGGGGAGGGAAAGGGAAGGGGGAGAGTGGGAAAACGGAGGGAGTGAAGGAAAGCAACGACAACTAAAAACGTAATTAAGACCCAGTGAACGCCCGTCCAAACAACGAACACAGGACTTAACGGAATAAGAAAGACGAAAAGGTCAAGGGGCAAACAAACAAACAAACGCACTCAAGAACGACCGACCAAACGACCGAAAAAAACGAACAAGCGAACGAAAAAAAAAAAAAAAAAAAACGAACGAGCCGGGCGAAGTGCTCTCTCTCTCTTTTTTTTTTTTTTTTTTTTTTTTGTTCAAAAATTACCGAAACCATCTAACGGGGGAACGAGAGCGAGAGCGAGAACGAGAACGAGACCCCGAGCGCCACGAGAAACCCGCTCGTTACGGCCGATGACACTGGGGGGCTGGGGGGGGGGGGGGAAGGGTCGCTGGTATTAAGTGGGATGGGTAGGGGGGGGGAGGGCATGGGTGGAAGTTGGTATTTCGAGGGCTGGGGAAGGAGGGAGGGGGAGGGGAGAAGAAGGGAGGGAGAAGGAGGGAAGGAGGGAGGAAGGGAGAGAGGGGGGGGTGTTGGTACTACGGGGACCGGGTAGGGGGAAGGGAGGGGGAATGGGGTTCGTAAACAGAAGTAAGGAAGGCGAGATGGTAATAGGTAGGGATGAATATTGAAAATGGAAGGAAGAACAAGGAATAGGAAGGGAGGAATAGTGAATAGAGAGAGAAGGGGGCCCGGTAACACGAAGAGACAGAAGGGTAGGGGAAGATGGCTGAATGATCCCACAGGTAATCAAAAATATCTGTAATACCTCATGTGACCAGAGAGAGAAAAAAAACTACCGTAATAAAAACAACAAAAAACGATAAAAATTCAGCTATCACAACACAATAAGGGGGAAGGGAGGCGGAACGGAAGAGGGAAGAGGGAAAAGAGATATATAAATAGGTAGATAGATAGAGAGATAGTTAGATAGATAGATAGAGAGAAAGAGAGAGAGAGGAGAGAGACAGAGAGAGAGGAATCAGAGAAGAGAAGACACAAGATATGAACAGAAAGACGAGAGAATAATAATAAAAAAGGCAAGATACAAACAAACACCCCAAAATAGAAACTAAAAAAAAGACGCAAAATCAAAACAAACACTCCCCAAAATAGAAGAATCTAAAATAAGAAAAAAGGAAAAAAATAGAAAAAGAAAAAAATAATCCCGAAGCAATACAAGCGACCCCAACGCCCAGAATGGTCTCTCCCCGATACGGCCAACACCCCCCTCCCCTCCCCCACCCCACCCTCCAAGAATCCCACACGCGGAAGAGACACTTCTCAGCGACGACAAACAAGGGACGACTCGCTCGAGCCAAGGTCGTCCTCGAACTCGCCCTCGAACCCCTCCCTCCCTCCCTCCCTCCCTTCCCCACCCGCGACACTCGACAGTCGGTCCGCAGCGAGCGTTAGAACAAGGGACGAGGGGCAAGACGGAAGAAGACGGAGAAGGCGAAGGAGACGACGACGACGGAGAAGGCGAGCGAAGAGAGAAGACAACGGAGAAAGACAAAGGAAACGAAGGAAATACAGACGAAGACGACGAATAAGACAAAGAAGACATAGAAGACGAACACCAATAATAATGACAGCACATAACTAACAACGACAATAGCAGCCTGAATGAGGAACAATAATTAAAGAAAAACAAAGCTACAACAATCAATACCAACAACAACAACAACAAATAAATAAATAAAATAAAATAATTAAAAAATTAATACCCACAAAAATGACAACAACAAAGACAATGACAAGCACAACCACCTGAAAAACAAACAAACAAACAAAACAAAAAAACACCGCAACCAGCGCTTGCCTCATCGAGCGAACAGACGAAAAAATGAGCAACTAAAACGAGCTGCTTTTGGGCGTGACGGATGGTGATGGGCGTGAGGCGAAGTGAGGCGAGGCGTGGGACTAATGAGCAGGTGAGTGTGAGTGTGAATATGAGAGTGAGTGAGTGAATATGAGAGTGAGTGAGTGAGTGAGTGAGAGAGAGAGAGAGAGAGAGAGAGAGGAGAGAGAGAGAGAGAGAGAGAGAGAGAGAGAGAGAGAGAGAGAGAGAGAGAGAGAGAAGAGAGGAGAGAGGGGGGGGGGGAGAAACTATATCAGCGAATATAAGAAATAGAGTAAGAATCAGGAAGCAAGGGACATCGAGGAGCGAAAGTGGGAATAAAAAAGATAGTAAGAGAATGAACAAATAACAGTCAAAAAGGGAGATAATATGAGAATAAACAAGGGGGATAAGAGAGTGCACGAGGGAGAGAACGCGGGATAGAATGAGGGAGCGAACAAGGGAGGGAACAAGGGAGAAAATGAGGGAGAGAATAAGGGAGGAAGCGAGGGTGAACGCACGCCTGGTCTTTGTTCCCAGGTTATGCCGATCGTGCTCCTGACCTCGGGGGAAGGGGGGAGCAGGGGAGGGGGAGGAAGAGGGGGGAAGGGAAAGGGGGAAGAGGGGGAGAGAGGAGGGGGGAAGGAGGAGGAAGGAGGAGGAGGGGTGGAGGAGGAGGAGGAGGGGTGGAGGGGGGAGGAGGAGGGGTTGAAGAGGGAGGTGAGGAGGGTGAAGAGGAGGAGGAGGAGGAGGAGGGAGGAGGGAGGGGTGAAGAGGGAGGAGGAGGAGGATGAAGAGGAGGAGGAGGGAGGGAGGAAGGAGTGAAGAAGGAGGGGAGGAGAGGGAGAGGGAGGAGGGGTGAGGAGAGGGGAGGAGGAAGGAGGGGGAGGGAGGAGGAGGAGGGTGGGAGGAGGAGGGGTAAGAGGGAGGAGGAGGAGGGGGGGAGGAGGAGGCAGGAGGTGTGAAGAGGGAGGAGGAGGAGGGCGTGAAGAGGGAGAGGGAGGAGGAGGCGGTGAGGGGAGAGGAGAGAGGAGGAGGAGGAGGAGGAGGAGGGGAGGAGGAGGAGGGAGGAGGAGGGAGGGGAGAAGGAGGAGTGAGGGGGAAGGTGGAGAATAAGGGAAGAGGGGAAGAGTGGGGAAGAGGGGTGAGGGGAGAATGAGGGAGAGGAGAGGAGTAGTACGCAAATCAGATAATAAATTATGACGAGAGAAATCCACAAAAAATAAATAAATAAACAATAATGATAATAATAAACAAATTTATAAATTAAAGAATAAAAATAAATAAAAATTGCGTAAAACAAAAACAAACGCACGCACGCGCACAAGCACAATCAAGCCTCCCTCACACACACAAAAACAAATGAATGAATAAAAAAAAACACAAAAAATAAATCAATCAATAAATAATTGGAACATGCCCGCAATCACCGCAGGAAATTGACACCATTGCCACACATGGCCTCTGTACCGCTACAGTGACACCATTACACGATTTCCAACATTGGGAAACAACACTATTTCCAACACGGATTCCACCAGTGAGACACCTGGTCGCCGGGTATTCTTTTCATCGGACCAAAAATAAAAATAAAGAGGAAAATAATGAAAGAGAGAGATGGGAAGAAAAAGAAAAAAAAGGGAGAGAAAATTAAAGAAGAGGAAGAAAAGGGAAAAGAAAGAAAGAAAGCATTAAAAGATGAAAGAAACAAAAAAAGGAAAACATAATAAAGAAAGAAAAAGAAAAGGAAAAATAAAGAAAACATTAAAAGATGAAAGAGAAAGAAAAAAGAAAAGATAGAAAATGAAAGTGAAAGAAAAAGAAAATGAAAGATAAACCGTACACATCGAAGGCTTAATAAAAAATCCCGGATTCGAAGACACAAAGCAAGCACCGCATCCGAAAATAACTTCAAAAGCAATGGGTTTTAATTAGTTCTTTTGATCAAAGACGAAGACAATACTTCCGTGTCTAGGACGTTTCTCTCTCTCTCTCTCTCTCTCTCTCTCTCTCCTCTCTCTCTTCTCTCTCTCTCTCTCTCTCTCTCTCTCTCTCTCTCTCTCTCTTCTCTCTCTCTCTCTCTCTCTCTCTCTGCCCATCTGAACGAAAGCGCGGGCGTTTCACACAGTTCCCGCACCCAACGGACCCAAATCCTATAGAATTTCTCCCCCCCCCCTCCCCTCAACCACCCCTGCTCACGACTCGCTCTTTCCTATTTTCATTTTCCCCCTCTCTCCTTCTTTCCTCCCTTCCTTCCATCCTCTGACACCCTCTCCCTCCTACCTCACCCATTTTCCTTCACCTCTGTCACCCTCTCCTTCCCTTCCACTATCTACCTCTTCCTCTTCCTCTACTCTCCCTCTCTCCTCCTCTCCCTCCCTCTCTTCCACCCCCTCTCCCTCTACCACCCTCTCTTTCTTCCCTTCCTATCCTCCCTCCCTCTTTCCCCTCCTCTCCCTCCCCTTCCTCCAACCCTGACACCTCCGCCACGGAAGAGCGTCGGGCGAACATTCTTCAAGCCACGCCCATCGGCTCCACCTCGGCGGCGTGAGGACGAACTCGAGGAAGGGGAAATGTGGAAACAGAGGGGGAGAGGAGAAGGGGAAGGGGAAGGGAAAGGAGAAAAATGGACAAGGGGCAAGGGGGGGGGGAGGAAAGAGGAGGAAGGGAGAAGGAGGATGAGGATGAGGATGAGGAAGGAAAGAGGATGATGGGGGAGGATGAGGAGAAAGGGAAGAGAGGGAAGGGGAGCAAAGGGAAGGGGGAGGGGAAGAAAAGGAGGAAGGGAAGTGGGGGGAATAGAAGGGGAAGAGGAGAAAGGGAAGAAAAAATGGGGACTGGGGTAGAGAAAGGGGAACAGAGAAGGGGTGGAAAGAGGGGAAGGGTGAAGAGAAGAAGGGGGAGAGGGGAATAGAGGAGAAACGGGAAGCGAAGATTGAGAATGGGGGAAATCAGGGGGAGGGGGGAATTATGTGGAAAATTGGGGAGACAAAAAGCGACCCGAGGAATGATTAGAAAAAGGGGAAAGGGGAATTTAGAACCGACCGTGGGAAGCGAAAAGCCAGGGGAAAAAAGTTGAGGAAAAGGAGAAAGCCGAGAAGGAGACGTAAATGGAAAGAACACAAAAAAGAACTTTGAACGAGAAGGGTAAGGAGGGGCGAAAGGGAGAGAGAGGGGGGAAGGAGGGGCGAAAGGGAGAGAAAGGGGGGGAGGAGGGCAAAAGGAGAGAGAGAGAGAGAGAGAGAGAGAGAGAGAGAGAGAGAGAGAGAGAGAGAGAGAGAGAGAGAGAGAGAGAGAGAGGAGAGAGAGAGAGAGAATGTCTATATACAGAGAGAAGACGGACAGGCAGAGATGAGAGAGAGAGAGAGAGAGAGAGAGAGAGAGAGAGAGAGAGAGAGAGAGAGAGAGAGAGAGAGAGAGAGAGAGAGAGAGAGAGAGAGAAGAAGAGGGGGGGGGACAGAACGGGGAAGGGGGACAAAAGAGGAAAAGAGAGGGGAAAGAGGGGAGATAAAGAAGACAAAAACTCCTAGTCGTGTGCCAGTGTCACGTCAAAGGCATGTCTCAAAAGAACTGTCACGTCCGCGCTGACATAACTTCGGGCTGGTCGGTCGTGACGATCAGCGCCCTCGCCGGCAGGAGCAGACGCCCGAAAGGTGACGATCGAGTGGCATGACGACGCCCTCGCCCCCCCCCTCCCGCCCTCGCCCTCTCTCTATCTCTCTGTCTCGGCCCATGCCCTCCTGCTCTTCTCTCTCATTCTCTTCTGCTCTCTCTCTCTCTCGCTTTGTTAATATTCAATGAATTACTTACAAGAAAACTAACGAAGAGGAAGCGAGCGAGCGAGCGAGCGAGAGAGAGAGAGAGAGAGAGAGAGAGAGAGAGAGAGAGAGAGAGAGAGAGAGAGAGAGAGAGAGAGAGAGAGAGAGAGAGAGAGAGAATGAACAAAGAGGATCCACAAGTGAATCAGCCTCCTCCCCCTCCCCCTCCCCCTCCCCACCTACGCCCAGCCTTGACACATCCCTTTAAACCCCAAGTACTCCTGCACCGTGACTCCCGTGAACCGCGTCCTCTTAACTAGTAATATCTAGTGAACAGACTATACATTCGTTGTTTCTTTCTCTCTCTCTCTCTCTCTCGTTCTCTCTCTCACTACCCTTCTCCTTTCCTCCCTCTCTCTCCTCCTTCTCCTTCCCTCCCTTCCCCTTCCCACTCCCTTCCCCCTTCCCCTCCCACGCCCCTCTCCTCCCTCCCTCCACTCCCTTATCCTTCCTCCCTCCCTCCCCACACTAAAAAAAACACCACTCCCCTCCACGCTCTGTTAGTGCGAGAGATGAGCGTAATGCGGGAGGGGGGAGGGGGGAGGGGGAGGGAGGGAGTGATGGGGTGATGGGGGAAGGGGGAGGGGAAGGGGAGGTGATATTACCCATTATTGCCGTACCTGCAGGTTTCCCCATCGCAATTTTCATATATGGGTTATTGCACCCTCACTAACGCTCTCTCTCTCTCTCTCTCTCTCTCTCTCTCACCACACACACACACACACACACACACACACACACACACACACACACACACACGCAAAAGTATGTTTATAAATGTATAATCATAATGATTATAAGAACACTTTCTGATTAAAAGCAATGAAACTATAACAATAATAAGCAAATCACAGTACCATTACCTCAAGTACTCCGCTGTTGCTACTACTACTACTACTACTACTATAAGTAACCCTAGAACACTACTGATAACAAAAGTGTTTCATTATTACCTTCAAAAGGTAAACAAACTTGATATTTTTCGGTCCCTCTCTCGGAGGAGGAAACAAACCTCGATACTCCTCTCAGTCACAAACGCAGCACAAACTCTGCGTTCTCAACAACAACAAAAACAAACAAACAACCGAGCCGATATTTAAAAAAAGGAAAAAAAATCAAGGTAACAGAGCAAAACACACAAAGGCGTCCGGGGGTCCTGTATCCGCACAACCGCACTGTCGCACTGTACCCGAACTGTAACCCGCGTACCCGAGCGCTTCCTCGACTCGTGCCCGAACCGCCGACGACCCAACGACAGCCGGGACCTTTCACTGACAACACCCTCCCCCCCTCCCCTCACTTCCATACCCCACCCTCCTATGCATACCTTTTCCCCCATACCCTCCTATACATATATACATATACATACATATACACACACCCTTTCCCCACCCCCTCCTCCATACTTTCATTTCATCCATAACCTCTCTTCCTATACCCCTCCCCCTTCATTCCTCCCACCTCCTCCTTCCCCCCCCCCACGGTCTCCGCGAATGTAAACAGAGGGGGAGTGGGGGAGGGGGTGAAACCACCTCGTCAGGAAGTCCGAAAGGCCCACTCGCTCCCTATCCGAGATCGTTGGCTTTTCCGTCGTTTGGGGAATCCGATTCGATGTCTGAGTACGGTCTACACCTGGGGTTCCCAACCTGGGGGGGGGGGGGCACGGGGTACTTTCTTGGAAGCCATAGAGCAATATGAAGCAAAAATGACGTTCGAATTAATATGAATTCTATCTCTCCTACAGCACTTACAATTCTCTCTCAAATATCAATAAATTGGCATAACTAGCAATACCCTGAATTGATGACAATTACTGAATGGGGCCATGGGGATTATTATACACTGGGAACCACTGGTCTACATACTTGTACTATGACCGCTATATCATCTATCATCAAAATCACCTTAATTATCACAATCATTATAATCACCATTACCATTATCAACACAATCACCATTGTCATCACCATAATTATCAAAATCATAATTACCATCATTATAATAATATTAATAATAATAATAATAATAATAATAATAATAGCACTTAATTACTCCTATCAATTCTCCTTATATGACTTTATCTCTACCGTAGAAACTGCTAAACCTCATCACCATCTGTATCGTAATTATCATTCTCACATCATTATCTTCTAACTGGGGGGGGGGGGGTCAAGAGAGGTCGCGAGAAAGGCTTTCCAGAAGGGGAGGGGGGGAAAGGGGTCAAAGGTCACGCGAGGTGGCGCGTGCAAATCTGACCCCAGGGAAAGATCTCGACCGAGAGCTGCTAAGTCATCCGAGAACACAAGTCCATTTATGCAAAGAAGAAGAAAAAGAAGAAAAAAAGAAAAAGAAAAATAGCGACGAGAAAAAAGGGGAAGGAAAAGAAAGTTATCTAAGAGGAAAAAATGTAATTGAAAATACTGAAAAAAGAAAAAAGAAAAAAAAACATATGCGATTCATATATCTATTTTTTTTCTTTTTTTTCTTTTTGCATTTTCCAAATAAGATATCGCAATATCAAATACCACAGCGTAAAAAAAAAAAAAAAAAAAAAAAAAAAAAAAAAAAAAAAAGTCACAAGCCAGGACGAACAGACATAACGGCGCTCCACCTCGTCATAAATACTAGACTTTATGGATTACTGCACCTCCAATTCCGCATAATTTCAATCAACCAAAATTATAGGCTACTAAACACCCCCCCCCCCGCCACCCACAGCCCATAACCCCACCCTGCAACTCGAGAATGACTCGATATTTCAATAAACAAAAATTCTTCAAAGGAAAATCGCGAAGAATTCTAATCCCAGACAAAATGCAAATTGTAAAATTATTTACAAAATGAACACGATCTTTCCAAAAATATAAAACATCAGAGAAAATGCAGTGTTAACATTTTATACATGTATAATATATATATGTATATATTTTTTTTTCTTTTCTCTTTTCTTTTTAAACTCGCGCAATCATAAAACAATTACGAAATTGAAATACTGAAAAATACAAACACACAAAAAGAGAAGAGGGAGGGGGATAGAGAGATTGATAAATAGATAAAGAAAATAAATTGCTAAATATATACATAGATAGAGAAAATAGACAGGTAGACAGATACTTATAAATCCATACATATAAATAGAAATAGTGACAAAGATAGATAGATAGATACACAGACACAGATAGATATATACATACAGATAGAAATAGACACGAAAGTAGAGAGAGATATACATAGAAAGGATTTCCAGACCCTAACTTTAATAATTTCATGTCATCTGTTTTTACGACTCGCGGCGCAATAAAGGTGATTGCGCCATCACACGTTTTCAAGCTCAACACTTGTGAATAACATCAATAAATATTCTACAAATCAAAAATGTACAAATTATATACCAACAGAAAAAAATACTGATATCAACACTGAATCGTTTTTGCTATATATATATAAAAAACAACAACAATTATAGCTATATTAATAATTAAAAAAAAACTGCAAACACGTCAAACATAGAAGTAAAATCATCTGCAAATAAACAACAGTAAACAATAATAATAATAATAATAAATTAGAAACCACAACAAAAGGAACAACAGCAACATTACACCCTAACCCAACCCCCCGCCCCCCCCCCAAAAAAAAAAAGAAAGAAAAAAGTTGCAAGCGCCATGCTGCAATGACCCAGTGAAGAGTTACGTCATACCCCGCAAGAGATGAAGAGGGAGGGAGGGGAGGGAGGGAGGGAGGGAGGGAGGGAGGGGAGGAGAGGGGAGCGCGAGAGGAATAGAAAGGGAAGGAGGGAAGGGGACCGAGTGGGAGAGGCAGGGAGGAGGGAGGGAGGGAGGGAGGAGCGCGAGAGGAATGGAAAGGGAAGGAGAAGGGGACCGGAGAGGCCGAGGTGAGGAGGGAGGGAGGGAGGAGGGCAGGAGGAGCGCGAGAGAATGGAAAGGGAAGGAGGGAAGGGGACGAGGAGAGGCATGGAAAGGGAAGGAGGAGAGGTAGAGGGAGGGAGGGAGAGGAAAAAGAGAAAGAAAAAGAAAAAAAGAGTAAAGAGAGAGAGAAGAGAAGGAAGGAAGGAAGGAAGGAGGGCAGAAGGAAGGTGAAAACCTCCCTCAACCTCCTTACCTTGTTGCTATGACAGCCTGCCTTCCACGCTGCTGTTTCTTCACCGCCGTCTCTCGCTTTTATTTGTCTACGAATCTCCCTTTTACTCTCTTTTTATTTCATCCCACTCCATTTTCACTTTTATATACTCTCTCACTCGCTCGTTCGCTTAATCCTTTACTGGAGGCGGGAAGGGAGGGAGGGAGGGAGGAAGGGAGGAGGGAGGGAGGAAGGAGGGAAAAGGGATGAAGAGAGAGAGAAGATAATAGAGAAAGAGAGAAAGGAGAAAGAGAGAGAGAAAAAAAAAAGACAGAGAAAATTAGAAGAAGAGTAAAAATAGAAAAGAGAAAGAAAGAAAAAAAAATGAGAATTGAAAAAGAAATAGCAGTTTAAACACCCTCCCTTGTTTACCTCCTCCACTTGCAAAGGAAAGGCACAAGAGCCACAATGCACACTACTCCCCCCCCCATCTCTAACCCCCACCCCTTCCACCCCCCCATCTAACCCTCACCCCCTTCCATCCCCATCTAACCCCCTCACCCCCTTCCACCCCATCCCCCCTCACCCCCTTCCACCCCCTAACCCCTCACCCCTTCATCCCCCATCTAACCCCCTCACCCCTTCCACCCCCCCTAAAGAAAAAATCTTGCCTATTGTTGACTCCCCGAGAGCGCGACCCGACCTCACAACCTCACAGCCCCTCATAATATTCCTGCTCGGGCCGTGCGGAGCTTGTGTCGATAACCTCGCTGCTTATTTTGCTTCTCTCTCTCTCTCTCTCTCACTCTGTTTGTCGTTGTCTCTCTCTCCCCCCTCTCTTTTCTCTTCCCTCTCTCTCTCTCTTCTCTCTCTCTCTCTCTGCTCCTCTCTCTCTCTCATCTCCTCTCTCCTCTCTCTACACATACTCTCTCTCTCCCCCCCCCCTCTCTTTCTCTCTCTCTCTTCTTCCCCCCAACCTCATCCGCTAACCGGAAGAACCCCCAGCCATCCCACGCCCCCCGAGCACACCACTCAGCACACGCGACCGCCATCCCCCCCTTCCTTGCTTCAGCCCCAGCCAGTACGCGCCGCCCCCGCCGCCTATCCCACCCCACCCACCCCCACCAGCCCTCTCCCTTGCACCTGCAGCATCCCGTGCCACCCCGCCCACCCACACCCCTCACCCTCCATACACCACCCCTCCCCTGACCCGTCCACCCCCCCAGACCACGAACCGCGACAGCTACCACCCCAGAACACACCACCGAGAACCACACAGCCGACCCTCAGCGCGCAAACCATCCGCCCCTTGCCACCCTCCGCTTGACACCCCGCCTGCCCCCCGACCCTACATCTCCTACTCATCCGCCCCCCTCCCCTCACCCACACTTTCAAAGACCCCCCCTCTCCTAACCCCGCGTTCTTCGTCTCCCTCGTCCTTAGCCCCTCCCGCGCCCTCCCGCCCCCCCACTCACCCCCTCTTGCTGGTTTCTCACGCCCTTATCCTATCTCCTCAACTAGCCCGCCCTCCGCCTCTGCGTCTCTCTCTCTCTCTCTCTCTCTCTCTCCTCATAATCTCTCTTCTCTCTCTCTCTCTCTCTCTCTCTCTCTTCTCTTTGTTCATCAATTTCCTCTTTAACCATATTCTAAAAATGAATATACTCAGAACACACATCGAATTCACGCCTCCATCATCATCTAGATAACTCATTTTACTAATTTCTCATTTTCTTGTATAATTCTCTCAGTTATTCTTGTTTTCCTCGCCCCTTCCTCCTTCTTTGACCACACTCGCAGAAATCGTCTTTTGCGATGTTGCCTATCCTCCTTCCCAGATTTTCCGGCAATTTATTTTGCTTTCTACTGCTGACTCATCGCGCGTACTCTACCACCTTCCTTCCTTCCTTTCATTCTCCTTTCTTTCACTTTCTGCTGCTTTTACGCTCCTATTCTCCATCTGCTTCTTTCTCTTGCCTGTCTTTCTGTCCATCCATTCCTCTATCTCTCTCTCTCTTCTCTCTCATCCCCTTCCTCCCCTCCTCCCCCTCCTCCTTCCGCTCTTCTCTCCCAATCCTCGCCCCTCCCCCTCCCTCTCCCCCTCCCCCTCGCTCCCCCCCCTCTCCTCTCTCCCTCTCCCTCTCTCATCCTTTCCTCCCCCCTCCCTCCCTCACGCTCCCTCTCCTCCCTCTCCCCTCTCATCCTCTCCTCCCCCCTCCCTCCTCCCCCCCTCTCTCTTTCCCTCTCCCCTCATCGTTCTCCTCCCCCCCTCCACCCTCTCCCCCTCTCATCCTCTTCCTCCCCCCTCCCTCCCCCGTCTCTCCCTCCCACCCTCCCTCCCCCCCTCTCTCTCCCTCCCTCCCTCCCTCCCCCTCTCTCTCTCTCATCCTCTTCCTCCCCACCTCCCTCCCACCCACCTCTCCCTCTCTCATCCTTTCTTCCTCCCTCCCTCCCTCCCCCCCTCTCTCCCTCTTCTCCCTCCCTCCCTCTCGCTTCACCACGCACGCAGTTTCCGAGAAGATAACGACCCCTAAAAATGCGCACGACACCGAAATGGCCATTGCCTCCGGATGGCTTCCATTAATTAATCAATCCCCTCTCCTCGCAACCAGTAAAAGGAATACAATTGAGCGAAGGGAAAGCAAGGGACGAAGAGTGGGAGGGAGGGGAGAGGGAGGAGAGGAGAGGAGAGAGAGAGGAGAAGAGAGAGAGAGAGAGAGAGAGAGAGAGGAGAGAGAGAGAGAGGAGAGAGAGAGAGAGAGAGAGAGAGAGAGAGAGAGAGAGAGAGAGAGACAGAGAGAAACCTGTTCGACAGAAACAAAAAGAAAAAGACCGAGAGACAGAACCAAACAGAAACAAGGACGAGAGAAAGAACACAGAGAAAGAAAAAGCGAAAGAGAGAAAAGAGAGAAAAGAAAGAGAACGAAAGAAAGACAGAGACAGACGAGACAAACATTCCCCAACACGCACAAGTGGCGGCGAGAGAGACCAAAGCCCCATACTTCCAAGGCGCCTCAATTGCATAACCAACGAGGGAACACCGTAATAGGTTTAAAGGGACGGGTGTGTATGTACGTGTTGTGTGTTGTGTGTGTAATGTGTGTGTGTGTGTAAGTGTGTGTGTGTGTGTGATGTGTGGTGTGTGTGTTGTGTGTGTGTGTGTGTGTGTGTGTGTGTGTGTGTGTGTGTGTGTCAAGAGAAGGGGGTTCAAGGGAACAAGGAGGAACAATAAGGGTAAAATATAGGGGGTAGGGTAGGGGAGGGGGGGGCGGGTGGGATAAACAGAAGCAGCTTTTCACACGCCACCAATAATTCTCAGGTACGCCTGGAGACCACATACTGTACCTCCCCCCCCTGTCTCTCTTCTCTCTCTCTCTCTCTCTCTCTCTCTCTCTCTCTCTCTCTCTCTCTCTCTCTCTCTCTCTCTCTCTCTCTCTTCTCTCTCCTCTCTCTCTTCAACCTTTGTTTTTTGGGTTCTGTCCCTTCCTTTCCCCCCTCCTCTCCGCTTTCTCTGCTTCTCTCTCTTTTTCTTTCTTTCTTACTTACTCTATTTCTGTCTTTCTCACATACTCTCTTTCTTTCTTACACTCTCGCTCTTATCTTTCTCTCTCGCTCTTATCTCTCTCTCTCTCTCTCTCCTCTCTCTTCTCTCTCTCTCCTCTCTCTCTCTCTCTCTCTCTTCTCTCTCTCTCTCTCTCCCTCTCTCTCTCTCTCTCACTTCCCCTTCCTCCCTTCCCCCATCTCTCTCCTATCTCCCCTTTCTAATGATTCAAACCACCCACAGACATTCCACAAGCGAACAAAGAACAGGAACAAGAACAAGAACAAGCAGGACCGCCAACCTGCCCGAGCTTTCCAGACGCGGGGCCGGAGATTGCGCCTAAGGTCCATGGCGGCGACGAAGAGCCCAGGAATTTCGACCATGAATGACTCAGCAGCCATTCGCCTCAGATGCTGCGGCAGGAAGCAAATAACCTCCCTTGACCCTTGCTGCGACAGACGTCATCGGAGATAAGGGAGAAAGGGAGAGGGAGGGGACGCGGGAGATAAGGAGAGGGAAAGAGCGGAAGAGGGGGCATGATAGGGAGATACGGGGAGGAGAGGGAGAAGAAGAGAGAGGAGAGGGAGACAGAGGGAGGGAGGGGAAAAATAGAGGAGGAAACGAATGAGGTAGACAGAGGGTTGAAGGCCAGATCGAAAAAAAGAAAAAGAAGAAGAAAAAAAAAAAAAAGAAAAAAAAGAGAGAAAAGGCGAGAGGGGATGGGGAGGGGGGGCGTCTCAGCGTTCCTCAGCCTTCCCCGCAGTCAGGACAAGCACAGCCACGTGTCGACCCAAGCACAACCACCTCCGCCGCCCCCAGATGCACAACCACCTCAGCCCCGTTGCAACAAGCTCCCAACCCCCGTTAACCACTACGCTCCTGTGCCAACACTCCCCCCCTTCCCCTTCCCCTCCTCCTCCTTTCCCCCTTTCCCTCCCTTAACCACTTCTCCCTTCCCTTCCTCCCTCCTCCTTTTCCCCCTTTCCTCCCTCATTCCCTCCCCTAACCACTTTTCCCTTACCTTCCTTCCCTCCTTCTTTTCCCCCTTCCCTCCCTCATTCCCTCCCCTACCCACTTCTCTCCTTCCCTTCCTTAACCAATCCTTCTCTCCATCCTCTTTCCTTCGTTCCCGAACTTTCTCATCCCAAGAAAAAGATAAACAATAATATATATATATATATATATATATATATATATATATATATATTTTCGATGGATAAAGACCGACAAATAAATAAACAAATAACATTTCCGATACATTATTTCTCTTCGTTCTTGAACTCGTCTCATTTCCATTCATTTTTATCATGGGGAAAAAAGGAAATTTAGATGAACACAAGAAAAATATACAAATAAGTCAGTAAATAAATAAATAAATAAGCAACTCTTCAATAAATAAACAGAAAACAAAACTGGAATCTTAAAAAAAAAAATCCTAGAAAAACTGAAATTTCAAAAATAAACACCATAACTCCCATAATCTTACACAAACAAACAAGAACAAACCAAAGAAACAAGTAAACAGCACAAAAACCTCCCACAATCCTAAAACCAAAACAAAACAAACAAAACCAAACAGGTAAACAAGTAAACCCCCACCGAGGCTTCCAGCACCCCCACCCCCCGCCCGTGCCCGCCCCGCATCCCGAGACGACGCCCATGCACAGCCTCTGCACGTGACCCGGCCCGCACGTGAATGCCGGGGATCAATTGGCCGTCATGCGCATGACCGCTCGCTGGGGGGGGGGGGGGGGGTGGAGGTGATAGGGGACACAGTCGGGGGATGGGATGGGGAAGGGGAGAGGGTGGGGAGGGAGAAAGGGGAGGGAGGAAGGGAGATGGGAGGAAGGGGAGAAGGGGAGATG
This sequence comes from Penaeus vannamei, assembly GCF_003789085.1. Lineage (NCBI taxonomy): Eukaryota > Metazoa > Arthropoda > Malacostraca > Decapoda > Penaeidae > Penaeus > Penaeus vannamei. The sequence goes on along the minus strand of NW_020871330.1, from coordinate 79,629 downwards.
GGGGAGAGGGATGGGGAAGGAGGAGAAGAGGGATGGGGAAGGAGGGAGGAGGAGGGAGGAGGAGGGAGGAGGGAGGGAGGGAGGGAGAGGGAAAGGGGGGGAGAGGTGAGGAAACGGAGGGAGGGAAGGAAAGCAACCGACAACTAAAAAAACGTAATTAAGCCCCAGTGAACGCCCGTCCAAACAACGAACACAGGAATTAACGGAATAAGAAAGACGAAAAGGTCGAGGGGATGGGGAGATGGGGGAGGGGGAAAGGATCCAGAAAGGGAGGCGGCGGCGACGGCCCCTAATGCGAGACTTTCGACCGGGCTGGAAGAAACGCGCGCGCGAAAGACTTGGTCTGGAGGGAGATTCGTTTACTCTTAGAGATTTTGTGCGTGTTTATTTGATAACTCTTTCTCCCTCTTTCTATTTTTTCTTTCACTGAGAGATTTATCTATGCGGTGATTCGCGCTCTCACTCTCACTCTCACTCTCTCTCTCTCTCTCCCTCCTTCCTCTCTCTCTCTCCTTTCCCTTCCTCTCTCGTTCTCTTCCCTCTCCCTCCCTTCCTCTCTCGTTCTCTCCCTCTCCCACCCTGTCTTTCCCTCTCTCCTTACCTACCTCAGCCCCCCCCCCCCTCTCTCTCTCTCTCTTCTCTCTCTCTCTCTCTCTCTCTCTCTTCTCTCTCTCTCTCTCTCTCTCTCTCTCTCTCTCTTCTCTCTCTCTCTCTCCCTCTCTCTCTCCACCCCCACCAAGCCCCCCAAAAGGCCAACCACTCAACCCAACAACCAACAGGCAAACTAGAGGACCAGCCAGTCAACCCAATCAGCGCCCAAGTACCCAACTAGCCAATCCAAGAGCTAAACCTACCCGCCAATCAACCCATCCAATCATTCGCCCACCAACTAACACACGTTTTCACTGAGCACCCATCCACCAATCTAACCCACCCACCATCCAACCCACTCATATCGCCCCCACCCACCCATCCAACCAGCTCACTCGCCCACATACCTACCTACCCCCCAACCCCCCAACCCAACCCATCAAACCCACCTACCCACCATTCAACCCACCCATAACACCCCCAACCCAATCCTCACCTACCTACACCCAAACCCCCAACCCACCTACCCACCCACCATCCAACCCCCACCTACCTACACCCAAACCCCCAAACCACCCACCATCCCAATCCCCCCACCCCCGCTCAACCGCCGCTCGCCATGCAGTCCCCTTGTCGCAGCTGCTCATGCCACACCACGCGGGGGTCCCGACAGCTGGTGCATGAAAGGCAGGCATGACCTTGACAGCCAGACAAGGTCACGGGATTGCGTCTACCGCGCCCCGGGGAGTCGCAGCTCCGAGTCGTACCTGCGAGTCGGTCCTGCACAGTCGTACCAGGTGTGTGGAAATGCAGAGTTGCGTGTTCGCGGATATGTTTTAGTTCATTCATTCTTCTCTTCATTCATTCTCTCTCTCTCTCTCTTCTCTCTCTCTCTCTCTCTCTCTCTCTCTCTCTCTCTCTCTCTCTCTCTCTTCTCTCTCTCTCTCTCTCTCTCTTTCCAACCTTCCCTCCCTCTGTCTCTTCTTTCTCTCCTCCTCCCCCCCCCTCTATATCTCTTTCTCCCCCCTCGCTCTCTATTTCTCCCACTCCTTCCCTCTCCCTCTTTCCCCTCTATTCTTTCTTTCTCCCCCTCCTTTCTCTCTCTCTCTTTCCCACCCTCTCTCTCTCCATTTCTCCCCCCCCTCCCTTAGTCTCTTTCCCTCCTCCCTCCCCTTCTCTCTCTCTTTCTCCCCCTCCCTCCCTCTCTCCCTTCACACACACACACACACACACACACCACACACACACACACAACACACACACACACACACACACACACACACACACACACACACACACACACACACGCACACACGCACACACACACACGCACACACACACGCACACACGCCGCGGAGGGTCGCCAAACACCTGCCTCGTTTGATAAGAGTACCTTCAAACACAAAGGCGCCGGACTCTATTATCTTCCAGACGTCGATAATACCGTTCAAGATAAGAAGAAAGAGATCTTGTGTTGAGGCGAGGAAGGGGATGCTAACGTATGCACGAGTCTGTCTGTCTCTCTTTTGTTCGTTCTCCCCACCCCCCCTCTCTCTCTATCCGTGTGTGTAAGCTTATTATATAATGGACATTTCTTCTCTGTCTCTGTCTCTTTCTCTCTTTGTCTATCTATCTGTCTGTCTGCCTGTCTCTCTCTCTCTTTGTCTATCTGTTTGTCTGTTTCTCTCTCTTCGTTTGTCTGTCCCTGTCTTTCAGTCTTTTTCTCTCTTTTATTACCATCTCTCATCTATGACACACAGGGATTTGCTATGGCAGGGATTAGGATAACCTAAGTTACCTCACCCGTTGGAAATGCAAATTTTGTTCTTCACTATCTTTTTCTATTTATTATTATTATCATTATTATTATTAATACTATTATTATTACTATTATCATCATCATTATCATTTTTCTATTATCATAATTTCTTTTTTTTGTTATTATCATAATTTCTTTTTTTTGTTTTTAATCATATTTCTTTTTTTTGTTATCATAATTTTTTTTTGTTATTATCATATTTCTATTTATTATTATTTTTTTAATATATATATATATATATATATTTTTTTTTTTTTGGGGGGGAATGGGGTACAAGAACCTCGAAAACCCAATACGAAACCATAACGAAATACGAAACGAAACGAAACACGAGCGAGATCACGTCACAAGCGTCCCCCCCCCTTTCCTCCCCCTCTTCATCCCCATAATACCAAACAAAAAGGGGTTCTATAAAGACACCCCCGCCCACCATTCTCCCTTCCTTCCCCTCTTCCCCTCCCTCTCTCTCCTTCGCCCCTCCTCCTTTTCCTCTTTCTATCTCCCCCCCTCTGCTTCCCCCTTTCCCCTCCTCCCTTCCCCCCCATCCCCACCCTCCCCCCTCCCTCTCTCTCTCCCTTACCCTCACCACAACAGATAAGATTATGCAACAAAGGCCACAAGGAGGGGATAGATACCACGGATCTTGCAATACCTTCGGCGGCAGAACGACCGGCGACGACGACACAGGGATGAGAAGACCATACGCACGGCAGCACCACTACGAGTCTAGAACGACACAACGACCTACGAGGGAGAGCATACCGACCCATGTTGCAACACCGACGACACGACCACGGACGACCACAGGAGAACGACCAAGGAACGACCACAGGAGATACTACTGCCATAACGACCAGGACGACACCAGGAGCCCATACATGACAAACCAAGGAACGACCACCAGGAGATACTACTTACACTGTTAACGACCAACTCGCAACACACTGCAACATCTTCCAACAGCAAACCCACACAATAACGACCTGACCTTAAACGCAAAAGACGACCATCTTCACAATCTAAGCACGAACGACCACGGTAAACGGCCACGGAGAACGTACAATGAACACGTGAACAAACCACGACTGAACATTATGAGCCCATGAACATGCCATCAAGAACCGCAATGGAGAACACGTGAACACGCCAATGATAACGATAATGAACATATTAACAAGTCATTACTGATGATTATGAGGAGAGAGAGAGAGAGAGAGAGAGAGAGAGAGAGAGAGAGAGAGAGAGAGAGAGAGAGAGAGAGAGAGAGAGAGAGAGAGAGAGAGGAGAGAGAGAAAGGCTGAGTTGATTTGAGTAGCAGAAAAAAAGAAGACAAAAGAAGAAAGGAAAGAATAATCAACAAGAAAAAAAAACGAAAATAAGAAATATCGAAGAAAAAGGAAGACAAAAAACAAAACAAGACAAAACGCAAGAATAAGCAAAAAAGAAAACAAGACCAAAAACTAACAAACACAAAAGAAGAAAACAACGAAAAAATAGAAAAAAAACGAAACAAATTAAAAAAACGAAAAACAAAACGAAATAAAACCACCAACAGCAAGAAAAGGAAGAAAAGAGCTAACCGCAAAAAGAAAGAAAGAAAGAAGAAAAGAAGGTCCGAGACGGCGACCGACGGGCGGGCGGCGGGCGAGCGGCCGGTGCGGTCGACGCCGCCCGCTCGTGGTCGTCAGACGGGCGGCGGAGGGTCAGGGGTGGGGGTGGGTGGGGGGATTAAGGGGAGGAAGAGGAGTTAGGGTGTGAAAGAGGGAGGGGGGAGAGGGTGGGGATGGAAGAAAGGGGGGAAGTGAGTGTGGTGTAAAGAGGGAGGGAGGTGGGTAGAGGAGTGGGGAGTGAAGAAAGGGGGGAGGAGTGACGGGGGTGAAAGAGGGAGGGAGGTG
>NW_020871330.1:40324-47824 GCF_003789085.1 Penaeus vannamei | reverse complement strand
TATATATATATACATACATATATATATATATATTATATCAATAATTTATAGAAAACCATCGAAATTGATAATGAAAGATATATACTATTACTAATAGTAATAATAAAAATAAATTATTAATATTAGCCATAACATCAACAAAAAGAGTACTCAATAATCATCATCATCATCATAATAATAATAATAATAATAACAATAATAGTAACATCAAATACAACAGCAGCAACAATAATAATAACAATAACAACAACAGGCAAAGAAAATCGCTCATGAGAGACGAACAGAGCCCGGCAGAACAAAAGCAAAGCAGCACAGCCATTTCCGTCATGCACAGGAGAGCCAGACTGCGTTGCGTGTCAGAGAGGACAGTAATTTTGACATCAATCCCCTTTCGTTCTCGTTAAAAAAAATAGATTCCTTTCATTCGGATATGACACGCTATTCAGATTGCTTTAGATATATTTCTTTTCTTTTTTTTTGTTCGCTCAACAGGGAGAATGAATAGGAATTACCAATACTCTCTACATACATAAATATATACATACACATATAAATACAAACACACACATACACCTTTCCTTCCTCCTCCCCTACTCTCTCTCTCTCTCTCTCTCTCTCTCTCTCTCTCTCTCTCTCTCTCTCTCTCTCTCTCTCTCTCTCTCTCTTCTCTCTCTCTCTCTCTTTTTCTCTCTCTTTCTCTCTCTCTCCCTCCCTTTCTCAAACACACACACACACAAACAAGTAAAACAAGTAAACACACGCACACACTCACACTCTCTTTCCCCCCCTCCCTCTCACCTCCCCCTCAAATCAATCCATGAAAAAATCTCACCCATTTTCCCTTCTCTCCCTTACCAAATCACCTTGTATTACCAACACCGAAAAACTTCTTCCTCAACGTCAATCATTTACATCATTAAACAACGGCCAAATGAAAACAAAAACAAAAACAAACGAAGACACGTTCCGCACGAGTGAAAACAAACAAGCCCTTTCCCACAAAACAACCTCAACCACGATTCAACCACAATTCCAACAACCACAACCTTAACCATAATTAAACCACAATTCCAGCAACCCCAACCCCAACCAGAATTAACGACATCCACAACCACAATATCACAACCGGAATTAACGACAACCGAAGAGAGCGACCAAGCAAAGACTGATACTATACAACCAAACGAAAGAACAATAAGAGAGAGACAATGCCATGATGATCCTTACTAGGAAGAAGAAGAAGAAGCAGAAGCAGAAGATGAGGAGAAACAAGAAGAGGAAGAAGAAGAAGAAGAAGAAGAGGAAAAAGAAAATGAAGAAGAAGAAAAAGAAGAGGAGGAGAAAGAGGTAAAATAAGAGAAGGAAAAAGGAGAAGAAAAGGAAAATGAAGAAGAAGGAGAAGAAAAAGAAAATGAAGAAGAAAAATAATCCGGTTACAGGCTGACGTTGCCATGGGAAAGGTGGAAAGAGAGAGGGGGAAGGGAAACAATGGTATGGAAATCAGCTGACCAGCAAGAAAGGATAGGATAGCCAATACAACAGGGTCATGCTTACATTCGCGACAATAGGGGTGACTGGGTACGGAGGGAGGGAGGGAGGGAGGGAGGGAGGGGAGGGAGGGAGAGAGAGAGAGAGAGAGAGGGAGATAGAGAGAGAGGGAGATAGAGAGAGGAAGAGAGAAGAGAGAGGGAGGGGAGAGAGAGAGGGAGGAGGGAGAGAGAGAGAGAGGGGGAGAGAGGAGAGAGGGAGGGAGGGAGAGAGGGAAGAAGAGAGGAGAGGGAGAAGGGAGAGAAGAGAGGGAGAGGGAGAGAGAGAGAGAGAGAGAGAGAGAGAGAGAGAGAGAGAGAGAGAGAGAGAGAGAGAGAGAGAGAGAGAGAGAGAGAGAGGAGAGAGAGAGAGAGAGAGAGAGGAAGAGGGGAGAGGGGAGAGGGGAGAGAGGAGAGGAGAGAGAGAGAGAGAGGAGAGAGAGGAGAGAGAGAGGGAGAGAGGACGAGAGGGTGAGAGAGAGAGGGAGGAGAGAGGGGAGGAGGGAGAGAAGAGGAAGAGGGGAGAGGAGAGAGAGGAGGAGGAGAGAGGAGAGAGAGAGGAGAGGAGAGAGAGGAGAGGAGAGAGAGAGAGGAGAGAGAGAGAGAGAGAGAGAGAGAGAGAGAGAGAGAGGAGAGAGAGAGAGAGAGAGAGAGAGAGAGAGAGAGAGAGAGAGAGAGAGAGAAGAGGAGAGAGGAGAGGAGAAGAGAGAGAGAGAGAGAGGAGGAAAGAGAGAGAAGAAGAGAGAGAGAGAGAGAGAGAGAGAGAGAGAGAGAGAGAGAGAGAGAGAGAGAGAGAGAGAGAGAGAGAGAGAGAGAGAGAAGAGAGAGAGAGAGAGAGAGAGAGAGAGAGAGAGAGAGAGAGAGAGAGAGAGAGAGAGAATGGCGGAAGAAAGAGAGAAGAAAAGAAAAGCGAAAAGAAGAGAAAAGAAAAGAAAAGAAAAAAAAAAAAAAAGAAAGATAGAATCCTTGTCCCATTGTCTGCGCGTTGTTGACATTAATGCATTATGAACGTATCTTTTGTCTTTTTGGCGAGAAGTGGAAAATTGCGGTGGTGAGTGTGACGATCGACTGCTCTACTGCGAGGAACAAAAAGAAAGTGGCTGCGCGCCTTCAAGCAGACCGTATAGTCTGCTGCTGGGTAGCAGTATTTCCACCGGTTGGTGCTTTCTTTACCGCCTTGATCGGTTTTGCACGACACGACTGGTGAACTACTTTTGTATTTACATTCTGCATGTTACCCCTGTCCGGACTCCCGTTGACTGTCTATTCTGTCACGTTTGTGCTCCGTTACTCCACCATCCCTCGCTACTTCCCTCCCTCTCTCTCTCACTATCTCATCTCCCTCCTTTGCTGGGGGGAAACATGGAGTCACCCAGCGGTTCAGTGTATGACTCGCGTCACTCGACTAGACGCCTGTCCCATTCCGTCGCCTCCCCCTTCCTTCTAGTGGCGATTCAGCGGAGCGAGAGATTTCATCGCCTCGCCTCCCGTCTCCTCTTCCCCTCCCTGGGCCCTCGTTTGTCCTCGCTCTCTTCGTCTTCGCGGCTCTCCGTCTGGCTCGGCCTCTCGAGTCCACCTTATCTCTGCCCGTCTGAGACCTACAGCCAGGCGGCGGCACCTATACTCTTACTGAGACGACCAGACTCCGACGCCGGTTTTACGACGTCTCAGGAGTCTCGAGACCGTGTGGACCAGTTTTAGGCCACGTCCTAGGCCTCTGACATAATGATCGTGACGCGCGGAAGCGGCTCCTCGGCGTGTTCACTAGCGTGATCGCGCGCATGACGGGATGAAACGTCCTCCCCATTCGCTCTCTTCCTCCTCCCTCTCCTCCTCTCTCTCCCCCACCTCTCTCTCTCCTCTCTCTCTCCTCTCCAGGCGATGAGCCCTTCCTCTACCCTCCTATATCCAACGCAATTCATTCGTTCTAAAATCATACACGAGACCAAACCCCCACCACCTCCACCTCCTCTTCCCTACCCCAGATTGCCGGTCGAGACCAGTATGCCGCTATACCGCTTCCTCTTCCCTACCTCTCTCTTCTTCTGTTTCTTCTTCCTTCATCTCTTTGGCTCCTCTTCCCCCCTCCGTACATCGTTATCGTTACCCCTCGCCTCTCCTCCTCCTCTTCTCCTCCTCTTCTGTGAACCAGGAGACCTCCTTCCCCGCCCAATTATGCACTCGGATGAACAAGCGGCATTCAGGAACCGCAAAGGACGATGAACAGAAATGAAGGACGAAGAAGAGGAGTCCAAGGGGAGAGGAAAAAGGACGACGACGACGAAGAGTCCAAGAGGAGAGGAAAAAAGGACGATGATGACGAGGACGAAAACGAAGGACGAAGAGGAGTCCATGATAAGAGATAAAGGGATGACGACGAAGGACGAAGAAGTCCAAGGGTAAAGGAAAAGGACGACGATGAACAGAAACGAAGGACGAAGAGGGGGAAAAAGGACGACGATGACGACGACGGACGAAGAAGAGTCCAAGGGGAGAGGAAGAAGAACGACGTTGATGGCGAGGACGAAGGAGAAGGACGAAGAAGTGTCCAAAGAGAAAAGAAAAGCACGATGATGATGGCGATGACGCAGGACGAGGAACAAAGAATTCCAAAAAGAAAATTACCGAAGACGACGATAATAACGGAGGAGGACGACGAAGACGAAGAAGAGGAGTCCAAGGAGATGATGATGACACAAAAAGATTACCGAAAACGACGACAATGACGAAGGAGGAGGAGGAGGACGAGGACGAAGATGACGAGTCGAAGCACTCGACGCACTCACCAAGGTGAGAGGAAACAGGGGAGAGGGCCAGCGCATCTCAAGGCAATGAAATCCCTCACATGGGGATGTTGGAAGTCGGGTAGTCATAGAGTCGGAAAGCAGCGCGCAAAGAGGGGACGACGAACCGAGGACGCGAAGACCGCCCGGAGGACGCAGCGATGGAGCCGAGGATCACCGTATGGCATGGAGAGTGAGGAGGAGAGGACGGCAAGAGAGGGAGATGCGGGCACAACAGGAGGAGGAGGACAAGAAGGAGAAGAAGAGGAGGTGCGAAGGAGGCGGAGGAAGAAGAAGAATAGGAGAATGGACAGGAGGGAGAGTTATATAAGGAGGATAAGGAAGAAGAGAGAGATTGACTAATGAAAAAATAATACATCATGTGCAACGAGGATGCCCGCCTTATGGGATGGTCTCATATTCACTAGCATCACTCTTGAATCAGTATGGCAGCGGAACGCTTGACGATATGCAATTGTATTCATCTGGAATTCTCTCACTAGTCGCATCAAGTACTTCCTACTTTTTGGGTCGATAGTGAACACGAGGACCAGAATTATTGCAGTAGCTCACTCCTTGCAATGCAGATCAATTTATGCAGTTTTCTTTCTTCTTGCACGCACACGCGCCCCACTCTCTCTCTTTTGCGCATGATTGTAATTTCATTACTCCTTTTGTTCTTTTCTATTTTTTCTCTCCTCTATCGTCACTCTCTAATCATTTTTTTGTCCTCCTTTGCCTGTGCAAGCGAATAAACATTTGCCTCCTTCGTTTCACATCAGCCCGTCCATTTTACTTTCCTTTGGACTCGGCACGGTTTAGAAAAAGAACGATTTCCCTTCTTCTCTCCGTTTTCTTATTCTTTGCCCTTCCGACCGAGCCTTGCTTCCATCGCGGCCGTTTCTCCATTACTCGCCTCCTTCNAGAGGAAGGGAGAAGAAGGGAGCCGTTATTAGTGCATATTAACATACGTAATATGGAGGATCTTCATAATAGCAATTACGGTATGGGAATGATAATGATGATGGTATGGGTAATGATGAGGATCATGATGATAGCAGTAATAGTGACACATAGCAGTAGCATTTGAGAATAGAAGTTGAGAACTGGGAAGACATAGTGTGCTAGAAAAAAGAGAGGAGAACGAAAACTAAGGAAAACAGGGACAGCACATACGATCTAATGAAAGAATGAAGAATGGAAGAAGGCGAGGCGGAGACGAGAGAGAGAGAGAGTGAGTGAGTGAGTGAGTGAGTGGGTATGTGTATGTGTGTGACTAGTAACGAGTGAGAGTACCTAGTAGCGAGTACTGAAAGAAGAGGCGAAGGAAGCGCCGGCCGAGGAGAGAGAGGGCGCGGAGAGGAGCGAGTGAAGGAGAGCGAGTGAGGCGGCGCAGGGAGCGAGCGGGCGAGCGGCGGCGACGGCGGGCGGCGGGCGGAGGGTCAGTAGCTTACGGTCAGGCGAGCGGGCAGGATATGTGCGCTGTGCCAGCGTGACTCATCCTTGTCCCCTCCCCGGTGCTGTCCAGGTGCTGAGTTGTGGTGTGCGCTCTCCTGTGCTTACCTCGCTGTGCTGGGTGGGGGCAGCACTCGGAAGGGGCTCCGCGAAGCGAGAGTGATCTGTGATATGTGCATTTATAGTGCTGTGCGCGAGGAAGGGTCGTCGTGTGCTGCTGATCCTGTGCTGCATGACCCGGTGCAGCATTAGTGGCTTGGTGAAGTGCTTCGGTTTGGGCCTCGACGGCCGTGCTCTGTGGCCAGTGCTGTGTAGGCCTCGATATGCCGCAAACGCCCGTGGATCGGATTCTTCGGTGCGATATAGTGCTTTGTGAATCCGCGTAATACAGTGCTGTGTTTATTAGGGTACGCGCAGGGTCCATGTTAAAGCGATAGGGAGCAGCGAACAGACCGGTCCATGCCGCCCTGTGGTGCAGTGGGACAGTGGCCGTAGTGCCCTGACGGTGCACAGCAGGAGGACCCCCGCCCACAGGCACAGGTGAGCCTCGGGCACAGCCGGGCAGAACAAACCCCGGGCTGCGTCGGCCAGCGATTAGGCAGCGATACGGAGCCGACCATTACGAGGCTGCATGGCCCTGCTCATGAAGACGGGAGGAGTGACGGCGTTGCATAAAGGTGTAATTAAGGGCGGTAATCCCAATACATAAGGATTTATCGATGACGCATGGGGCTATTCTAACTCAGGGTTGGGGTGGGAGCTGGGGTGAGGGCGGTGCTGTGGGGTTGGGGAGCTGTCCGGGTGTGTGTGTGTGCAGAATTGTTCTGTGGGGTGAGTGGGGGTGCTGTATAACGGGGGTGCTCTGGAGTATGAATGAATGCAGTGCTGTGCCGCGGGGAGAGCTGTGGAATGGAGACTGAAAGCAGTGCTGTGGGGCGGGGGAGGGGGAGGCTGTGGTCGCTGTGGCTGTGGAGGACGTCGTTGTAGAATGTCGTATGGTAATGTGAGCACCTGCGGCGGGTTTTCAGCCCCAAAGCAACGGCGATCCAGCATGGGGCCGGACAATACTACACGAGATTAAAGAGCACAGACGTATGGCCGAGGGAGCCGGTTGTTGTTCCTTTCTTATCTATTTATTTTAGTATTGTTTATTAATTTCAACGGTTTTATACGATCGTAACGATCCATCCCACTAGGAAGTATTCCCGTAGATACTGTTAGATATTTCTTGTGGATAAGGACATGCAGAAGACAGAGCGGAGGCTCCTGTGCTTCCGGCAAAGGGAGTGTAGATTAGGAACTCATTATTACGCTCAAGGCTTGGAGTGAACTTCCCCTCCGCTGAGTAGGATACCCAAGCTCCAGGAAATCCAAATCCGAATCCTGTGTATGATCTTTGGGATGGCTTGTTTGGAGACCTTAGGCCTACTTTGTCTCACCTTTGTCCCAATCGTTATCGAACCGAAGGGGTGGCTATGCTCGTGGGCGAGGGACCTGGCAAGGGGCTCGTTGCAGGAGCACGGTGGCCAGTAGGCTGCGCTTTCGCTCTCTCGAGGTGTCTTGAACATGACGACGTTTAATTAGAATGTGGAAAGGGAGGGGGGTTGAGGGAGATAGGGAAGGAGTGAGGGAAGGGGAGGGAGAGGGAAGAGAGCAGGAGGAGAGTGAGTGTGAGGGAAGGGCGGAGGAATAGGAAATGTGAGAGGGAAAGGAATAGCGTGAAAAAAATGATTTAG
>NW_020871330.1:25000-27725 GCF_003789085.1 Penaeus vannamei | reverse complement strand
TCGGCGGCTAATTTTGTGATTTGGTTTGTTTATTGGTGTGTGGGAGGGTGGGGGAGGGGGGGAAGGAGGGAAGGGAAGGAGGGACGGTGACACTTTTTGTTTACTTATAGTTTTTATTTGTTCTTTGTTTCTGTGTTTGGTGAGGAGAGTGTCGGTGGGAAGGAGAACGGAGGATTAGAAAGGAAGGGGAGATGGAGAAGAAAAAGGACAAAGGAGAGGAAGGAAAGGACAATGATGATAGGAGGAAAAAATAAGAGAGATGGAGAGAAAGAGAGGCCTTAATAAGAGTCTTGCGTGGGGAAGGGCAAGGAGGAAGATGAAAGAAAAGAAACAGTAAAGGAGGAATGGAGAGAGACTGTAACCAAGAGGATGCGAAAAGATGGGGAGAATAGATTGAAAAAATAAGATAAATGAAATGATAAGCAGAAAATGCAATAGACCGGTCATGAAACTGTGAAAGGGGAAGGAGACAAGGCAAGAGAAAATAAAGCATGGGACGCGAGGAAAAGGACAAGAAGGAAAAGCGAGGAGGAAAGGATGCTGGTGATCTGGTGTTTGTCTGTCTCCCAAGAGGTTGGGTCTGTTCCCAAGACGTCAGCGGCGCTTGTGAAGGCAGGCGGGGACGGGAAAGTGGTCTCTGTGCTCGGGGGACAAAAGGGCGAGTTTCACTTCGGCTTCGGATGGGTGCGACAATTTGCAACTTCTGCGGCCTCTGTCGGTGTGTGTTTTGAGAGAGAGAGAGAGAGAGAGAGAGAGAGAGAGAGAGAGAGAGAGAGAGAGAGTATGTGTGTGTGTGTGTGTGAGAGAGAGTTCGCATGAGTGTATATATGTATGTATGTATGTATCTATACATGATTATGTAAGTGTATGTCTTCACTTTTTATATTTTCGCCAAGAGAGATTGGGCCCGAAGTGCAATTAGGGAGAAAAACGCGTGGAAACACATTCTTTTGTCTCTTCGAGCTTTTTGCCCCAACTTTTATTCCTCGCCCGTCTTTAATTTCATTTCCAGCTTATTTCTTGTCTTCGACTTTTTTTTTCCTTCTCTCTCTCTCTCTCTCTCTCTNGGTACGTGAGCGAAAAGCCCGGATAAATGACCGAACTGTCCGTTGAAAAATGAATCACCATTTGGTTGTTTGTCGACACCACGTCTGGAGGAAGGGAGTTGCCATCGTAGGTCTGCCTGTGGGCGGCGTTGGAGAGAAGAGATCGCGATTTTAGGAAAAGGGAAAAGGGGGTGTTTCTCTCTGTCTCTCTACCTATCTGTCTGCCTGTCTGTCTGTCTGTTACTTATCTGTCTGCCTGTCTGTTTATCTGTTACCTATCTGTCTGCGTGTCTGTCTGTCTATCTGTCTGTTTCTGTCTATTTTTTGTCTTTCTCTCTCTGTCTGTCTCTATCTCTTTCTTTGTCTTTCTCTGTCTGTCTCCATCTGGTGTGTGTGTGTCTCTCTCTCTCTCTCTCTCTCTCTCTCTCTCTCTCTCTCTCTCTCACACACAACACACACACACACACACACTCTCTCTCTCTCTCTCTCTCTCTCTCTCTCTCTCTCTCTCTCTCTCTCTCTCTCTCACACACACACACACACACACACCAACACTCTCTCTCTCTCTCTCTCTCTCACACACACACACACACACACACACACACACACCACACACCACACTCTCTCTCTCTCTCTCTCTCTCTCTCTCTCCTCTCTCTCTTCTCTCTCTCTCTCTGTATCTCTCTCTTCTCCTTCCTCCCGCCCCCCTCTCTCCCCGCTCTCTCCCTCTCTCCCTTCTTCCCGCTTCCCCCTCCTTCCCTTTTCCCTCCCTTCCTCTCCGCCCCCTTCCCTGCTCTCTCTCTCCCTCTACCTCCCGCTTACCTTCCCCCATCCTCACCTTCCCTCTCCCTCTCCTTCTCCCTCTATCCATCCTCCTCTCTCTCTCTCTCAGTTAATTTCCTCTACCTCCCCACACATTTGAAGAATAACATGTATTAGTAATAATGACAATAATAATGATAACAACAATAATAACAATAGCAACAACAATAATAGCAATACTGCTAACAACGATAATAACAATAACAATAATAACAACAATAATAGCAATAACAATAACAATAATAACAATTACAACAATAATAGCAATAACAATAACAACGATAATAACAATAACAATGATAACAACAATAATAATAACAACATCCTCTCACCATGCATAGCCATCAGATCCCAGACAAGGATCCGCCACGCTCACGTAGTCGTAGGAAGGCTCGACTGAAAAGCTCAACCAGGTGATGCTGACCAAGAAGCCCTCGTCGACGATGATCCTCCACGAGCAGTCCTGGCCGTCGACGTAGAAGGTCGAGTTGTCCGCAACGATACTACCGGAGGGACCCTTGAGGACTGCGGGAGACGCCAAGACAAGGTGGTGGTGTGTTTACATGGGAAGTTGCTTGTGTTTTGTATGTGGTTAGTACGTGAAATTTATACCCTGAAATACACGTGTAATATCCTGAAGTATAGTTTCTCATTATTTTTTTTTTTATCATTTAAATTAAAAACGGTCAGTAGGAGGACGAGAAGACAAGATAGTGATGTTTACATGGGAATCTGCTTGTGTTTTGTATGTGGTTAGTACGTGAATATTTAATACCTTTCGTAAGAAATTTATACCCTGAAATACACGTGTAATATCCTGAAGTATAGTTTCTCATTATTTTTTTTTTTATTGTTTA
>NW_020871330.1:12500-15000 GCF_003789085.1 Penaeus vannamei | reverse complement strand
TTTACAGTGAACACAGCATGTACGGACATACCATTCGCAAAATTTGTCTATAATGACCTATGCTATTAAGTTTTTCACAGGTACAGTAGATTATATAAAAAATGCAATACCATTAATATCACTAAAAGATATATATGATGTGGCTACCAATATGCAATATAATACGGTTTAATTGCATGAATATTGCAATTTGCTGCAGTAAAAGCTGAATGCATGGTAATACAAACCTTATTGTAATCACTTCTTGCTGCTTCACTATCAACTAATTAGTTGTAATTATCCAAATAACTGTCTATATCTTGATTAAATTAATGTTATATGATAAATATAATATAAGTATATAATCTATATAATGTAATGTACACAATATAATATAATAAAATATATAATATTTTGTGTGTGTATTTTTGTATATACATACCTACATTGTATAAAAAAAAAATAATAATGAATATTATTCTGAAGGTATTGTAAAAAATTACCTAAAAGATACTCATATCAATACACGACAATAAAAATACACTGCACTGTGGCATAAAAACTAATCATAGGTCTGGCATCAATTTAACTACAATACATGCACATATCTGCAGTTTCTAAATCATGCAATCAGTACTTTATATAAATCCACTAATATCAGCACACCCCCTGGTATCACCGTTTTGAAGGAATACTTGAGATATAAGATTAACAAACAGCATTTGACAAAATAGTCTACAGCACCACAATCACTATGAAACATATCTAAGCTATCTTCTAACAGTGAACAAAACTTCATGACGATACAAGCAAAGAGCATGACTTAGTTTCCTTAACTACCTGAGAAGTGCTGAAGACTGCTGTTCATGACCCTCAGCCCTTGGCGCAAGCTGTGACTCGTGTGATGTGGAACGACCTAATGATGGCTGCAGGGGATTCAAGAGGCCAGTTTGGTATTTCTTGCCAGGAGGAGGCGTTGTTGGGAATTTCTTGTCACCTGTAAGTAATTTGACAGTCCATCAACTTGTCACATGATTAGTTACTTCTTTATGCCAGGGGTTATAATTTGCTTTAGCTTCAATGTAAAATTATTAGCCTTTGCATAAAAGTCCATACCTGAACTCTTGCCCTTTGGGATAATACTAGGAGTTGGGGGAGGAGTATATCGCTTCTCAGAGAAGACAGTGATACTCCCAGGGAGATTAAGAGTGGAGGAAGTGTGGAGTGGACCACCAGGACTTAGTGGAGGAACCAGGGACAAAGGAGGAGGGGGTGAGGAAGGAGTGGAAGAGTCATCACTACTACGTTGACTGACTGGTGCCCCCTTTGTTGCTGGCTCGACTCCCATCTCCACTCCACGCACCTCCACTAGTACTGCCACTGGTGACACTCCCGCCATCTCCATCAGACGAGGACACAGACGAGCGACATTCTCTCTGTGCTCGGGTAGAGGCTCGAGGAGAAGGAGGGCAGTTCTCCCATGAGTCCCAGTACAGAGGCAGGTCTGAGTTGTTTGGGTCTCCAGCCTGACCTTGCATTTGTATCTCTGGCAAATAAATAATCAATGTTTGATTTCCTTTTTTGACAAAAATATTGAAAAGAAATTATAAAATTCTAGAATTAAACTAAACTCATATCTTACACTGGTTCATATGAATTATTTCTCTATAAATTCATCTATCTATGTAGTCCAACTAACTATCTCTTAGTTTTCAAATAATCCAGTACCTGTGTATCGTTTGAGATTGTGCATGGCCCTTGCCAGCTTATGGGCTTCACTTTTGTCGGCTCCATAATCATTGAGGATGTTGCGTAATTCATTTTCTCTTTTTTCAAGTAATCCTTCTAGTGTAGAGACTCTCTGGCACATACCCTGAAAAGCAAAGAAACATAATTTTCATACAACCATTGTGTTAGTCGAAAAATGCTGTGCAGTATTTAAACATAAAAAGCATTGCTTTGAAGTGTTCTTGCAGTTTTATGCATGTAGTACTAAATATATATGATAGTCACTGATGCGTATCAAAATACTCAGCCTGTGCTTTTCTGCTGTGGTTATGGGAGAATGTGACATATGCCCATACAGATTCAGAAAAAAATCTAAAAATATATATATATATTTGGTACTGAGCTATGAAAGTCTCCAAATCAATAGACACTTGTGTTGTCTACAATGTCTGCACACAACAATGAAATAAATTATGATTACATGATTACACCAAATGACTGTATAAAATGGAAAGCAGCATTGATACTTAATGTTTACTTAGGCTGTGAATAGTCATTTGATATCTTTAGATGCAAATATGAAGCATTTTGTAAAAATCCCCATAGATAATGGAATGTTAAATTTCATTAAAACTGTAATCTAAGACTGCAGTTTACAATTACTTTTTACCCATTTACTCCCAACTCCTTCATATTTTCAAAGATATTTGCATGCTATCACCTGTATCCTATTACAAAATATATTCTCTGTCAGTCCAAAGTAAATGTTTGATTTTTTATTTTCTGCAAATTG
>NW_020871330.1:0-5000 GCF_003789085.1 Penaeus vannamei | reverse complement strand
ATGTCATGTTATAGAATAATCTTGGCAATATGAATAGAGGCACACAATAAAGTGATTACAGCATGCTCTATTTGGTCCTGTCTCTGGACGAGGAGAAAAGTGAGGTGTAGCTGAACATATAGTAGACTACTATCAACAGTAATCCTCCTGGGTTCCGTTTTCAGGTTTTGGAGAAGAAATCATAAAAGTACACAGGAAAGGAAGGAAGGAAAGCAACATAAATAAGCAGAAGGGTAATGTAAGGTGCGAGCTGGGTCCAGTGTGAATTTCACAGTCTACGCAGTAACTCAGTCTATGATTTGTTTGCAATCGAGAGTACAAGGAAAAAGAGTATTATGAAACGAGGAGAAATAGGAGAATGGATAATTTTCTATAGAGTAGACAGAAAACTGAATTATCTAAAGAGAGGGTTGAGGTGTAAGCTAGGATATCGCGGGTTTTGGACGCTATCTCGAAGTATAGTCATGGGTAACTGAGTATAAAGCTTGTTATTACACTAAATCTTTTGGGATCTCTGTGTAGGTAATTAGTATACCTGTGAGAGCACGCGCGTTCATTGTGAGTATGTCGGGAATTTTACGATCCAGAAGGTATACTCTTTATCTTATGCGCTCTTCATCTTCTGCTTTTTTTGGAGAGTTGCTTGTTCTGATATAATCTTGTAAGCGATTTATATTCATTTTCTTACTTTTCAAGTTTTTAGTCATTTGCGGGGCTCTTTGCCTCGGCATGGCTTTTGGGTAGCACTATATACATAAACAACAATTTCCACTTCTGGTATGGGTCCTCACATAGAGAGTTACCTCACAATATGTGTTTGCAGTAGCACTTATGACTAGGAGCGGCAGGGGAAGGAAGATTGGGTATTGTGGAGTGGTGTATGTTCTGTTTGAGGGGGAGGACAATAAGCGATGAATAGTAGTATAAGGGACGAGAGGAATAATCCAAAGACTGTGCAGTAAGAGATGGAGAGGAGAATTTGGGTGAGAGGAGGGTGTATTCTGGAGGTTGAGTAATACTGATCTGGGTTGTGTCTCTTTTGTGAAACTGCGATCTAGAGTTGTCCTCAGCTTCCATACACTCAATTGATGGGGTATTAAGCTCATCAGCGTCAGACTCATGCCATCGCGTCTCATTTAGGTCTGGTCGGCAATTATTCTGGCTTCACAAAGAACTCCACCAACAATCCCTTAATTCTAGATTCGGTATTTCTTCTACTTCGCTTGAATTACGTTGTCACTTGCCCCTTATTGACCTTTTTAAGTGGTAAAATATACTCGATCCTTCAATACTCATGGGCATGGTGAGCTCTCGAATTAGAACTATTACTCTGTGGAACCGAGAACAGTCCACTAAGGGTCAAAAAGGGATAAGGCAATTAAACAAGATCGAATCACAGTCTCACATGCCCATGCGCTCCTTATGCCTGATATTCTATATCAAGACAGACCAAAGCCAGTAAAAATCTTTAAGCTGGCTTCATCCTTACAAAAGGGACCGAAGAAGTCGAGGCTTTGACAGAAAGATATCGCGAAGAGGAATACCTGACGCACTGAAGAAGACAACGCTCAAAATTGTTACTTGAAGTCGTATAGACTGAATAGTCCACCTAAAGGTATAGGGGTGATCCTCATACCCTTTGGAGACCTCAGTCTCTGTCTCCTATCAACCTTATCATCGAAACAGCAAATTGACGTGCGTAGAGGTTTTGATATAGCTGGAAGGGCATTTAGAATGGCGAGCGATAGAACACATTTGTCTATATAACCTGTTTATATTTAAAAGGAAGAACATTTACTTATTTTGGCACTCTTATATCAAATAGCTCGAGAATTTTTTACACGTACACGTACTTCGCATTAGACTGAATAAAGGCATCGTCATTAATTATTCACACTGGTCTCAATAATATCTTCGAAAAGAGAATTATGATATTCTTAAGTAAACTCAGAAACCCGCACATATTTTACCTCTTACCCCGGTGGTCAACTTACTATTGAAGATACATCAGTACTTGGTGAAAAAAAATAAACGTTTCAATTTTTTCTGTGGTCTTGTTCCTCTCTGCGTTATTGTGCGGAGTGTTATCGTTGGAGCGTGCTCCGCGAAAAGCGGCGGGCGGCCGGAAGCCGGGCGGAAGCTCCTCGGGGATAGTCCGCCGCGAATTTGTGCTTCCGGTATTCTTCTTCAAAATCGATATTATTTGGGCTACATAAATGATAACCGAGAGGTGGGTTTAATTAGAATAGGATAGCGTAAAACTAGTATTTTCAATGTTGGGAGCAAGTGTTGAGGCGGAGAATAGGGAAGAATTACTCACGATCATATCTACTATTAACCATAATTTAAGAAATAAAAAAAAAGAGAGGTTGTTTTTTATACATTCGAACATTTATAAAAGCTTGCATAATGTGAAGATCATGTTTTAAATTTAAGTTTGTTTCGTAGTGTGCTGCATAAGTGTTAAATTGTATCTTGTAATATTGATCCCTCCTTATCCTCTCCAAGTTCATGAAAGCGGATGAAGGGGGGGTACTTGTTTCGTGGATATGTATAGTGGGAGTCTCAATGTGACAAGGCCTTCATGTATTGCGCTAGGTCTCTGCTTCACTTAATTACGTCTACACTATGAAATTTTGTTTTCATTCTTTATATATGAACATCTATGGATGTAAGAGGTCAAGGAATCCTTTATTTCAGCATATATAAAAACGTAGAGGAGGAAAATGTACTTAAGGGGGATAACAGTAAGAATAGTCACAAAAACTGCTGGAATCTGCGAAACAAAGGAGATTTAAATATTAAAAATATGGCAATGTTGACAATTGTCAGATAAGCACTAGAGACAGTACATTCCTTAGAAGGTATCTACAAAACAGCTAGTACATAGAGTGATGTAATGGAGGAGGAAATATGGAAATGCACCACTATAGGACAAGTGAAACATAAGCGAATTTCGATAAAATTAACCATTAAGATTCTATTAATTTTGGGTATAGTTAGAGGTCTTGATCAAAACATGGGCTTCTACATAAATCAGGATGGTCTCTAATATGAACAAATATTCCTGAGATTGGTATTCTTTGTCATACTTCATATACAAATATTGTCTTTTTTAACTTACATAGTGCAATGGAAGTCTTATTTATAACCACAGAATCATAGATAAACATCATCAGTTCAGTGCTGCTTTAGGAATGACAATAATTGCTAGTTCCCCTTATAATGTGCATAATCATAGTAGTCCATAATATATTTTTAAATATCTTAAATATCATGATGTTATGATGCTAATTACTAAAATATAATAATATCCTGTTAAGGCGTCTAAGATAGGAAGGGATTATTAAAGGGTAAGATATGTTAGTATTTCTATATGGCGTACAGAAGAAAGTGCAAAGACTGAACATATTTGATTAGCACACTGAAACTATCGGGTAATCGCGTGTGTGATTAAGGGAATTAAAAGATGAAAAAAGGTGTTCTAAAAATAGCACAGGAAGATCTCTCTGAGAGAGTTAATGCAGCAAGCTCAACAAAGAGGAAGAGCTAAAGTGGTGGAAGGATAAAATTTAAGGAATGAATCGATAAATATGAATGGATCTGTAAAGAGAGAGAAAGATATGTTGTTCAACAGCATTAACACCCATCAGCCACTGTCTATCGGACAATTACTGGAACCTCGAGCAGTGACAGCAAACCTCAACTTTGTGATTTCGGAAGTAACGAGCTTGTAAATCAAAACTCAAAGTCACGGAGGCCATAACCATTGCTTTAACAGTGAATAGCCGTCAGGTTGGACTTGAGATTCCAGGTCTTCCATCCCAGATAAGTCATTTTCAAGTGATTTGGATAGAGCACAGCCACTACAATTATGAAAAAGTAGTACCATTTTGTAAGCCACTGCAAGTTCATTTGGTAACAAAGCATGAAATGGTGATTAGTTTTTTATAACAAAGAATGAAAGCAGTAGTTTTTTCATTACATCTTTGGCATTTTCATCAACATCAGTAACTATGAAGTTACTAAACACGGAAATATAACAACCTCAGCATCTGCTTTGACCTCCTGCCTAAACAGAAAATCAGCAGAATGAGGCAACTACCGACCCAAAGTATCCATAAAATAATATGCCAATCACAAGACCCATTTCATTTGGCTCTTGGCCTGGAGTTTGTGCCAAATATTTGAAATACATCACTATTTTTGTCAACATGGAAGAAAGCATAAAAGGCATAGCAGGAGTAAGTGGTTATACGAGCTATGTGATACGGCTCATATTATGAAAATAACCTGGTAAGATTTATCATCAAAAAAGATTTGTGTTGCAGAATATATTAGGCAGATTTTTGTTTGCCCTCACTGGATTGCTCCTCACATACACGTTACAAACATATTTTGCATCTTTTTATACCGAAATGTTCTACATTAGACAGAAATAAAGTACAAAGTACAAAGCTTATATCCTCCTTGAAAAATTTAAATACCCGTGGTTGTCAAACTTGCTGGCTGTGGCAAAGGATATAACATGAAAACTAATGATTTGAAAAGCAATTGAAAGTTGGAGGTAATACAAATTCACCAAAACATGTAAAAAGAGAACAAGGATATGGTCAGTGATGAAGACCTTGGTTGTCATGTTCTAAAAATTTCCTGACTTGGCCTTGGCTCAAACTATGTGACAGGTGTGGCAGGGTGAGGCTCAGACATGATGGAAACGGGTGAAATACAGTGCAGAAGCCTTACTATAGTGTCATGAGTTGTCATGCAGGAAGTGAAGACTGGGTAAAGGTGAGATGGGAATGAAAATGAAAGACAGGGAGAGGCAGAGGCAAGGGTGAAAGCCCCACCTCAAGTGTCAAGGTGACACACAGCAGGGGAGCAAAGGAATGTTTGGATGAGTGAGTAAGAGTGAAAGGGCAGGAGTGAAAGGCAAAGATAAAGACTGAAGGGAGAAGGAAGGGCGGAAGGGCCCTTGCCTCAAAGTGTGTCCAAGGGTG
>NW_020871329.1:477837-480777 GCF_003789085.1 Penaeus vannamei | reverse complement strand
ACATTCACACTTTACTCAAACACAGACTTGTGTGTATTTACTTCTATGTTACCTTGTCTATACTGCATCTGTCAGCCTGCCGCCTGACTTGAAATCCGTGTTTTGCTTGTCTGCACCTCTCCTCTCCTCTTCCCTCTCTCTCTACTCTCTTCTCCCTCCCCTTCCTCCCACTCTCTCTCTCTCTCCCTCTCCCCTCTCCCTCCCCCCTCCTTTCTCTCTCTCTCCCCTCTCTCCTCTTCCTCTCCCCTTCTTCTCTCTCTCTCCCTCTCCCTCTCCCTCCCCCACTCTTCCTCTCCCTCTCCTCTGCCATCTTATAATATATATCCCCCTTTTCACGCTCGTCATCACGCTCTTCCCTCTGCCCCTCATTATCATCGTCTCTCCCTTCTCCTCCTCCTCTTCCTCTCCCCCTCGTGCATTCATCATCAGAGAAACTCCCCTTCTCTTCCCTTCTATTAGGCTGCCATTCCGCTATTTTCCTCTGCCGCTTTCCTCCAATTTCATCATTTTTCCCCTAAAAATTACAGGTGCAGTTCGATCCTGAATTTTTCCTTTTTCCTTTTAGTGGAACTTTAAATTTTCATCATTATTTTGATGTCTTATTTGCTAATATTATTTGATGAATTGAGTACGGACGATTTTGTGATAATAATCTAATATTTTCGTTGATAATTTGTGTTGTCAACAAAAATATATCTGATCTCTAAAGAATAACTGATTTCCCTCTAAACATCACGATCATAAATGACACCAAATTCAAGTACGAGAGTTGTGATGACCTATGTCATACGTGACCAAAGTCCAGCACCCCCCCCCCTCTCCACCTCCGCCCTTCCTCCCTCCCCATCCTCTCCCCCCCTGAACGTTCCTCCCCTTCAATACCCACCTTCTCTCCCAGCTCCCTTCAGTGACCCCCTACCCACTCCCCGCCTCCCCTATGTCGACTCCGCTTGTCCTCATCTCGGTCAGAGCCTCCTCATCCTCCTCCCTAAGGCCTGGTATCCCTGTCGTCGCCCCTCCTCCCACCCTCCCGCCCGCCTGTGCCCACGTCCCCTTCTCTTGCTACGTCCCCAACGCCTCCCATTGCATTCACCCTTACTCTTGCTATCGCGGATGCCCACTCCTCCTTCCTCTCTTTCCCCCACCCCGTAGTCACCCCTCTATTCCCCTCTTCCATACCCCTCCTACTCCATATTCTTATTTCCCGTTCCTCCATAGTTCTACCCCTATCCATTCCCTCCCTCTGCTAACATCACCCCCTACTTCACTTAGTTCCCCTCTCCTCCAGCCCAACCTCCCCCTCCCCTCCAAACCACTCCTCCCTCCCCTCCCCCCCAACCCACCCTCCATCCTTCCCCCACCAAACCCACCCTCCCTTCCCTCCCCTTTCCCCCACCAAACCCCCCTCCCTCCCCCCACCAAACCCACCCTCCCTCCCTTCCCCCACCAAACCCACCCTCCCTCCTCCCCTTCAACCCACTCCCCTAACCCCCTCCCCCCCCTCCCCTGCAACACTCTTAACCCCCTAACCCCTTCCCCCCCTCCTCCCTCCCCCTCCCCTCCCCCCCTCCCCTCCCTTAATCCCCCCGAGGTCTTCTCTCTCGCAGGGTTCATTAGGCGAGCGAAGGACCAGTTAAATCGGCCATTTACACTGAACGCGACCCACTTAAGCTCCTTAAGTCACTCAAAAAAAAAAAAAAAGTGAACCAACGGCTAATTAAGTAACAGATAGTCCCATTGACAGGAGTCTTCTTCTCCTCCTTCCCTCCTTCTTCCCCCTCTCTTTTTTCCCTTCTTCTTCTTCCTTTTTTTTTTTTCTTTGGCAGAAGATGCAAAACGCGACGAACAGTGGACTCGCCTGTGTCGCATATTTCGACGAAGCGAAAGGAGGCGGCGCGCGGGTTGCTGTCGTCGGGAAAGAAGAGGAAGGAGAAGAAGAAGAAGGAGAGAAGAAGAAGGAAGAAGGAAGATGGAGGAGGAGGAGGAGGAGGCAGGAAGAGGGCCGGCGGACGGGTTGCGCGTCTGGGAAAGAAGATAAAAGAAAGGAAGAGAAGGAGAAGAAGAAGAAGATGGAGGAGAAGATGGAGGGAGAGGAAGAAGAGGAGGAGAGAGGGAGAGAAGAGAGACGGTAAGAGGGGGAGGAGAGGAGGAGGAGGGGAGGAAGGAAGGAGGGAGGAGGGGAGGAGGAGGCAGGACGGAGGGAGGAAGGTTGAGGGGGAGGAGGAAGGAGGAGGAGGAGGAGGAGGAGGAAGGAAGCGATGGAGGAGGAGGTGATGAGGAGGAAGAAGAAGCAAGAAGAAGGAGAGATGGAGGAGAGAGGAAGAGGTAGGAGTAGAGTAGGAGGAGGAGGAGGAGGAGGATAGGAGTAAGGTGGAGGAGGAGGAGAGTACAGAGGAGCAGGCAGGAGGCAGTAGATAGGAGGAGGAGGAGGAGTAAGAGTAGGAGGGGAGGAGGAAGGGAGGAGAGACCGCAGGAGGAGGAGGTTGTGAGGAGAGGAGGAGGAGGCAGAAGAAGAAGAAGAAGAAGGAAGAAGAAGAAGAAGAAGACAGAAGAAGAAGAGAAATGATAGAAGCGAAGAAGGAAGGGAAGACGGAGTAAGAAGAAATTCAGTTAGAGAAGTAGAAGACGAAGAGGAGAGAAGAAAAAAAAGAACGGGAGACGAAAATGGGGGAAAGCCAGAAGGAGGAGATGGGAGGATAGGAAAGAAGTAGGAAGGAGGGAAGACAATGGAAAGGAGAAGAGGGAGAAGGGCTTGCGTCATGAAAGTGCGATCCCATCTCTGGTGCGATGCTCTTGTTTTACGCCTGTCACTTGAAGCACACTAAATAAAAGCGGAAAAAAAACACATCTATTATATAAATAAACGCATCTTTGTTTGATGTCTGGAAATGTAAACAAACGCAAAAAAAAGAGAGCAGTCTTTTTTTTTTTTTTTTTTTT
>NW_020871329.1:455337-472837 GCF_003789085.1 Penaeus vannamei | reverse complement strand
GAGAGAAGAGAGAGAAGAGGAAAGAGAGAAAGAAATAGAGAAAGAGAAAGAAAGAGAAAGAGAAGAGAGCGAGCGCCCACAGGACGGTGAAAATATTCCTCCGCCTCTCCGTGCGCATTCAGGACCGCGCCATGTCTGCGCCCCAGTTGCGAGGCGTGTGCGCTGTGTGTTTAACTCTTCTGCTGAGATCACCTGCCTTTTGAGGAGCCTGTGGGAAGGGCGTGACTCCCCGGGCAGGTAGTGACAAGGGCACCAGGTTCTGGCACATTGCCCACAATCGCCCACGCCACTGCTTGTCCGTGCTTGTCCGCCCACGGAGCCCTCTCCTCGCCCTCTCCCTCCCTCTCCCCCCCTGACCCCAGCCGGCCTCTCACCTTCCCCTCCTTCCTTCCTCCCTCGCCCACTCCCACCCTCCCTCTCCTCCCCTCGCCCTCCCCCACCCTCCCCCTCCCTCCCCTCGCTTCTCGCACCCTCCCCTCCTCCCTCTGCCTCTCCCACCCCTGCTCCCCGCCTCCCCCACTACCCCCCATACGCTCCTCGCCACCCCTCCCTTCCCTCCCATACCCTCTCTGCTCTCTCCCTCTCCTCGCCCTGCCACACACAACTAACCACAAAATCAAAACACACTAATGTTTCCAATCTCGTTACCGCAAAACAACCCCCTTCCCTCGCGAGCATCCGATCTCTCCCCACGCACAGTACCCAGTACCGACTGAGCACACCCTCGCGTTCATCATTATTTCTGCTGTTATTACCGCAGCCTCATTCCCGGCAGCTGCTAAAGATAGCTTGGTCCAGCTGCAATACGTCCCGCTGGCCTTACCTCCCGCTCCGGGGCTGCGGTCGGTGTCTGCGCTTACCTGCGGGAGAGAGAGAGAAAGATTCCATTAGTCAACTGGATTATGCATTTCCTTATTTGGAGTTATATTGTGGGTGAAGGGGAGGAGAAAGGTGGATAGAAAGAGGGATAGGGGGAGAGCAGAGACGAGGAGAAAAAAAAACGAGGGAGGGGGGAGAAGAGGGAGGAGACAGAGGGAGGGAAGGAGGGAGAGAGAAGAGAGAGAGAGAGAGAGAGAGAGAGAGAGAGAGAAGAGAGAGAGAGAGAGAGAGAGAGAGAGAGAGAAGAGAGAGAGAGAGGAGAGAGAGGAGGAGTGAGGAGGAGAGGAGAGAGAGAGAGAGAGAGAGAGAGAGAGAGAGAGAGAGAGAGAGAGAGAGAGAGAGAGAGAGAGAGAGAGAGAAGAGAGAGAAAGAGAAGAGAAAGAGAGAGAGAAGAGAGAGAGAGAGAGAGAGAGAGAGAGAGAGAGAGAGAGAGAGAGAAGAGAGAGAGAGAGAGTGAGAGAGAGAGAAGAGAGAGAGACTCAAAGAAGATGAACAAGAGAACAGAGACCAAAACAAAACAAAAAAAGAAGAAAAACACACTTGACGCCTGCCCTCCCATTAGCCCGTCCAGCCATGCCTTCCCGTCTGTCGCTCAAACGCACAGGACAAGAAGCCCCATCTCGCGGCCCTCCTTTCAATCGCGTCCCGTGGCCACAGCAGCCCCACAGTTGCCCTCGGACCCACAACAATCACAGCAGCCTCAAACTGACCCACATAGAGGCGCGTACAAAATTTAATTTCTCGAGCTCCGCAGCTGCATAAAAAAGAGAGAGAAAAAAATACAGATGCGTGAGCAGTGCCGGGATGCTGCCCCCCCCCCCCCCATGACCCACAAGAAAACTTAATTAATGCGTGGAACGATCCGGGATAATTAGGGCGAGCCGGGATGGGCGGCAGATTCATCCGAGGCGCCTCTTAATGGACTTGTTAAAGGAAGACGAAATCGGGAGGAGGCAGACAGACGGCGGAGAGAGAGAGAGAGAGAGAGAGAGAGAGAGAGAGAGAGAGAGAGAGAGAGAGAGAGAGAGAGAGAGAGAGAGAGAGAGAGAGAGAGAGAGAGAGAGAGAGGAGAGAGAGAGAGAGAGAGAGCGAGAGAGAGAGAGAGAGAGAGAGAGAGAGGAGAGAGAGAGAGAGAGAGAGAGAGAGAGAGAGAGAGAGAGAGAGAGAGAGCGATCGAAGGCGTCTCATCATCGATGCAGATAACACGCCCATCAAACACAACGAGGGAATTCGGATCACGCCGGACTCCTTTCGGGCTTATCGCGGCATCGAGACGACTCCCACGACCTCCCCGCCCGGCCTGTGCTTATCGCTCTCGACGCGCGACAAGGGAGAGCTTCTAGGTCAGACAGACACTCAATAGGAGCTCTACAGAGAAGGAGGGAGGAGCAGCAGGAGGATGGGGCGGGAGAGGAAGAGTAGGAGGATGGGGGAAGAGGTGGAGCAGGAGAAAGGGAGGGAGGGAAGAGCAGGAGAGAGGGAGAGAGGAGGAGCAGAGGAAGGAGGGAGGGAGAGATGAGGAGGGACAAGGAGAGCGAGGCACAGAAGGCGTAAGTGAGGGAAGGTGACAGGGAGGAGACAGGACACACTTGAGAGCGGCCTAGGGTAGGCCATAAGACCGTTAATTACCTAATTAAACCTGCGAGTGATGAACGAGGTCCTCTCACACTCGACACCGCCGCGCCCCCGTCCCTCGCGGCGGCTCGAACTCGACCTCCTCTCGCTCTCCCGACAACCCTGTCGTTCCCCCTGCCTCTTCTCCCTCTCCCGACAACCCTGTCGTTCCCCCTGCCTCTTCTCCCTCTTCCGACAGCCCTTCCTCCTCCTCCCGACGGCACCTCCACCCCTCCTGACAACCCTTCCTCCCCTCCTGCCCCTCCCGACACCCTTCCCTCCCCCTCCCCCCCCTCGTTCCCCCGACGGCACCCCGTCCCCCTTCCTGCCCCTTCCCTCCCCCCTCCCCCCTCGTTCCCCGACGGCGCGAGGCGGGCCGGCGATCGGCGTCTGCGTCTCGCGAGGTGCGACCCGGGCGGGAGACCCCGAGCGGAGGCGCCGAGGCTAATCATCCCGTCAGGCGGGCCATCACGCGGCGGAGAGTGTTGTTCTAAGGCAAATAATCACTGTTATTTGTTCTCTACGATTTATCACTCGAGGGGACGAGGAGGTGAGGCGAT
The DNA here is from genome assembly GCF_003789085.1 of Penaeus vannamei. Taxonomy (NCBI): domain Eukaryota; kingdom Metazoa; phylum Arthropoda; class Malacostraca; order Decapoda; family Penaeidae; genus Penaeus; species Penaeus vannamei. The sequence continues at coordinate 469,784 of NW_020871329.1, read as the reverse complement.
GATATAATTTCGAGATAATTTCGGTGGAGAGAAAACGGGAACAATTTCGCCGGAGATGACTTAGTCCGCGTGAACCGCAGGCGCCCCGCGTGTGAACCGCGTCTCGAGAGAGGCCCTCGGACGGCCGGACGCTCGAGGAAGAGACGCCACATAAACGCATTTTTACGACCAGCGCGAACGGCCGCTTCCCAAACGGCAACTACCCAAGACGCCGCACTGCTGCAATTGCAACAAAGACACGCCTGTCCTGCAGCTTCCCTCCCAGAAACGTTCTCGCTCCCGACACTCTAGGAAAATCTGAGAAACAAGGAAAATGAATCGCTTGTCTTACCACGAACGCTGATGACGCACGGAGGAAAAAAAAATATGCCAGGAAAGGGACATTCCAGGAAAAGTACCACCTCGGGAGGACGAAAATAAACTTAAGAGGAAAACCGTGCAACCTGAAGCAATACCCCAAAAGCCCCGCCCGCTTCAAAGACAATTCCTCAAAGAAAAGCCTGGATTTCAAAGCAAACAGAACCCCGAGGAAGTCGAAAACCCGACGACAATACCGGAGAGAGAAAAGAAAAACAAAAGTCATTCAAGGAAACCTCTTCAAGCAACTAGGTAAGCAGCTGGTCAGGCATGACAGGGAGGTGAGAATGGAGACAGGGGGGGGGAAGGAGGAGGGAGAGGAGGAGGAGAGGAGGAGGAGAGGAGGAGGAGGAGGAGGAGGAGGAGGAGGAGGAGGGAGGAGGAGGAGGAAAGAGAAGATGAAGATGAAGAAAGGGAGAGGAGTAAGAAAAAGAAGAAACGAAGAAAAATAAAGGAGGAGGGAGGAGAATGAAGAAGAAGAAAAGATAGCGAGGAGGAGGAAGAGGAGAGAAAGAAGGTAAATAAAAGAGGAAGAAGGTACGAAATACAGAAAGGTAGGAGGGAGGGGGAGGGGAGGAGGACCCACTCGACGTTCCCGCCAGTCATTTTTATTTGCCCCCCCCCCCTCCCCTCCCCCCCCCTTTCGAAGCCCGGGGTGCAGGCGTCGGCCGAGCGAGTACTCCAAAACCCCTCAAGCAAGCCAAACCCGCCTTCTTCCCCCTACCCTAAGACTCCCTTTCCCTTGGCCCCTGCCCTTCCCCCCCGTGTTTTCCTTATTCCTTAGGGTCAATTCTCGGCGCTAAGTAAACTCGCGTGATTGGTATTCCCTCCTTCGCGCCGGATTTGCTATTAGGACGGAGCCTTTTTGCGCCCGGGTTTACCGCTGTCGTACACGGCGCGGTGTGCTGTGTTTATTAGCGGTACAGTCGCGTCGAGGCGATAAGACTCTACACACGATCGGAGAATGTTTTCTTCGGCAGCAGAGAGAGCAGCAGCAAGGACTAAAAAGCCCGCTTGGGAAATCGGGGAAATCGAGAGAGAAAGGCAGGATCCGCGCAAATCGGAGCCCCGGAATGCAGAAAGTGAATGTGATGGATCCAGGCGGAGGGGGGGAGGGGGGGGAGCGTGGCGGGGGCACGAGGGGCCGCCGGGGCTCTGGTGCCATACGGGGCAGGCGAGAGCAGCCAATGTATGCAACACCGCCATGTGACGGGGGAACGGGCCACGACGAACCGCTCAGCCATGCAGCGCCTCGCCAATCCTGGCCATCTCCGCGGCCACCGCTGACGGACAGCCTCTCACTTGCGACACAACTGCCCGGGCGGCCGATTCCCTCGTTGCTATTCCGGGCGGCGGTCCTCGGCCGGCCGCGTCATGTAAGCACGTGTCCTTGCGCGGGAGACGGGGCGCAGGAAGGGCGACATTCCCGCATAGAGTAATGAGGGGACAGTAGGTCACGATGAAAGTGAGAGCAACCGCGGCGAGGTTTTATGGCCCCGCGCCGCTTGTTCTCTCTCTCTTCTCTCTCTCGCGTTCGCTTTTCCTCTCTCCCGCCTCTTCCGCCACATTTGACCCTTCTGCGATTCGCACAACAGCCCCGCGCTTCTCCCCAGCACGCCCTCGCCGCCCTTCCGCGCAGCCCGGGCGCAGGAGACGAGCGAGGCGCCCTTCCGCGACGCCATCTGGCCGAAACCAAAAGCAGTGACGTCACGGGCGAGCGGAGCCAGGTAAGAGGCGGCCTTGACCCGGACGCCGCGAATGGCGAGCGGCGGCGGCGGCAGACGGCGCAGCGCCAGCCGGGCCGCTCATCAGGAAACCTCCCGAAGGCTCCCTCGGCATTGTTCGGCGGCGTCGGTGTTGTGCTTACCGACAGCCCAGCCTCGTTACCGCACCGCTAACTGCTCTGCCACGCGGGGCCGGCGCCCAGGCCGCGCCCGCGCGCTTGTAGACACGTCGCGCGGGGTAATAATCGCCCCAAGTGACTCGGCGCGAATTCGCCTCTTGGGACTCGCCGCCGCCGCCGCCCTCTCCTTCTGGCGCTGCGGGCCTCCCTCGGCAGTTCTCGAGAGCCAAACGCCGATCCGGAAGGGCGATAAAAGTCATCTCCCGAAACCCCGAACAAAGTAGAGCCACGTGTAAGCGAGTGCTAACAACGATTCCGACCCCGTGGACGCCGCCGCGCCCGCACACCCACGGCGGCGCGAGGGCGAAATCCCCTCCCACTTTCTGGGCGAAGGGAAGGGGAGAGAACATCTATTCTGATCAGGCTGACAGGGGGAGTTCTCTCCAGTTGACAATCGCGCGCTAAACGCCACAGAGATTCTCGACGTGTCTACTCCCTCCCAAGGCCAAGGGGGTGACGTCTTCATACGCACATGTAGACGCACACACAGACGCACACACGGACACAGAGGACACAAGAGGCCCTTCTGAGTCTACCGTGACGAAGTATTATCTCGGTGGAGCTTAATCTTAGTAATGAGAAAATTGTCTCTCTTTCGGCGCAAACTAAACATCGCATCTCCAGCGGGACTCACTGGTGTTACTTCGGGATCTCGATCCACTAACTTTATCCTCAAAACATTTACATTAAAACGAAAACATTTAAAAACATTTACATATAAAGGAAAATACATTTAAACAGGAACACACAAAAAACATCAAAACACGATTTACTGTACATCTATTTTTGATTTATAAATCATATCCACGAAACGACATAAAAAGAAAACGAAAAAATAAATAAAGCAAACAACAAATACACAAACACACGAAGAATACACACAAAAAAAACATCAAAAACGATTTACTGTACATCTAATTTATAATCATATCCACGAAACGACATAACAAGAAAACGAAAAAAATAACAAAATAACACACACAAAATCACCAATGAACATACAACACACCCATCACAATCGTACATGAACCACATTCATAAGCAAAACAAAAGACGACTCAGAGCGCGTCGCCACGAGAGATCGGAATCCATATCCTGGTCGAATCCAATCCAAGGGCGTTCGATCCTCCTCCTCCTGAAGGGGTTCTGATCGCTTTCTGTCAAGACAAGAGAAGATTGCAAAAGCTCGCCCTCTCTCTCTCTCTCTCTCGCCTCTACTGCGTGTCCCTGAGTTATTCTGTTTCGTGTCTTTGGTTGTTTTTGCGAGACCTGTTTTTACGACTGGGTTTTGTGATGTTTTACATTTCCCTTTATTTTTTTTTTTTTTGGGCTCTCGAAGTTTATTCTCCCGTTTTTTTCGAATTTGATCCTATGTTTTTTTCGTTCTTCCTATCATCCTATCCTCCTCCTTCCTATCCCTCCTCCTCCCCCTCTCCTCCTCCTCCTCCTCTCCTCCTCTCCTCCTCCTCCTCTTCTCCTCCTCCTCCTCCTCCTTCTCCTCCTCCTCCCCCCCCTCCTCCTCTCCTCTCCTCCTCCTCCTCCTCCTCCTCCTATTCCTCCTCCACCTCTCCTCCTCTCCTCCCCTCCTCCTCCTCCTTCCTCCTCCTCCTCAATCAATCTCCGTTATCGCCTCCTCGGCTGACGTCTTCCCCACCGACGACGTGCGGGCGGGTCGTCCTCCAGCGGGCGGGTCGTTAAGCGATGACTTGGGGAGGAGAAGGGGGTGGGGGTAGGGGAGGAGAGGAAGGGGGAGGAAGGGAGGCGAGAATGAAGTGATGGGGAGGGAGGAGGGAAGGGGGAGGAGCAGGGAAGGAAAGAGGGGAAGAGATGGTAGTGCTAGTTGTAGGGAGAGGAGAGAGAGGATGTAGAGGCACAAGAGAAGGAAGGGGGAGAAGAGGGAAGAGCAAGGCCCAAAGGATTCAAAGTCGCGCAGCAGAGAGGAACAGAAGAACGACAGTAACCAAGACCAGACAGAAACAGCACAAACAACAACAGAAACAGCAACAGCAAAACAACAACAGGCAAACAAAAACAACAACAGAAACAGCAACAAAAACAACAACAGAAACAGCAAAACAACAGGAAACAAACTCCCCGGCCCCGGAGCAACGACCACCGCGGCCACGACCACAGCAAGAACCACAGTCGTCGCCGCCTCCTTCCCCGCCGCCTCCTCCTTCCCCTCCTTCCCCGCCATCCTCCCCCCGCCGTCGGGAAATAGAAACGCGAGGTAACAGCATCCTCGAATCCGCTCTCGATCCCCTCGCCTGGACGCCGCGCCGACCGCCGCAAAGGACGCCGCCGCCGCACTCGACGTCGGGTGTCACGAGTCGCCGGCGAGGTCAAGAGAAGTCTCCATCAAAGTCAAGCGAAGTAAAAAAAAAAAATAATCACAATCGAGGTCAAAAGAATTCAGAAAAAAAGCGGAATCGAAGTCAAAAGAAAACCATAATCACAGTCTGATAAAAAATAAAAAAAAGTAGCACTCGAGATCAAGATGTGCTTTCAATAGAGAAAAAAAAAAGGCTCAACAGATTCTTCGAAGCCCGAGGACGCCGCGAATGCCGCAGCCGCACTCGGTGTCACGACCCGCATCTCCAGCCGAAGAGAGCAAGACGAAGGCGGACGCTCTCCAAACGCCGCAGGACGGACGCCGCGTCACGTAGTCCTCGAGCGTCACATCCTCCCTCCTCACCAACGTGTACCCTGGCGAATGTACTCTCCTCTCGCGGCGGTGTACTCTGGTCCTCGACTCTCGCGGCGGTGTACTCTGGTCCTCGAGTCACGCCACACACCCTCCCTTCGCACATCTCCGCGGCCGCACTCCGCCTGACGAAGCAACAAACGCGAGCTCCAACCGACGCCTTATTATAGAGACGTCAACTCATTACGTGTAATTGACGCGTTTGAGGCTCGTAATTACTTCGGGAGACGCGCTTTGGCTGCTGCGACAGGGACAGGGAGGAGGAAGGAGGAGAGGGAGAGGAGAGGGAGAGGAGAGGGAGAGGGAGAGAGGGAGAGGGAGAAGGGAGAGGGAGAGGGAGAGGGAGAGGGAGAAGGAGAAGGAGAAGGAGAAGGAGAAGGAGAGAGAGAGAGAGAGAGAGAGAGAGAGAGAGAGAGAGAGAGAGAGAGAGAGAGAGAGAGAGAGAGAGAGAGAGAGAGAGAGAGAGAGAGAGGGGGGTAAGGGAGAGAGAAACAGGGAGAGGGAGAGGGAGAGGGAGAAGGGGAAGGAAGGAAGGGGAGGGAGATGGAGAAGAAAGGGAAGGCAGAGGGACAGAGAGAAGGAGAAGTTGAGGAAGACAGAGATAGACAGAGAGACAGATGGATCGAGAGACATGAATCCTCATTTCCAAATACGCCAAATTCCCACGTCCGCGTCCATCGCATCGACGCTTAGAAAAAAAAAAAATGTAATAAGTTTTTAAAAAATAAATCAATCCACGACAAAGAAAAACAAACAAGCAAACGGATCCACCTCCTCCGAAACTCAATCATCTTCGGCTGTTCGCTTTACCCCCTCCCCCTCCCTCTCACCGCCTCCTCCCTCCCCCATCCCTCCCCTTCAACTAATATCCTCAATATTAACCTCAAATTACATCCCGTCGCTCCCCTCCTGGAGGAGATCCTTTATCCTCCTCGCTCCTCACTCTCCTTCGTCCTCGTCTTCGTCCTCGTCCTCGTCCTCGTCTTCCGTCTTCGTCTTCGTCTTGTCTTCGTCTCGTCCGTCTCGTCTTCGTCGCTTCGTCTTCGTCCTTCGTCTTCTCTTCTCTTGTCTTCGTCTTTCTTCTCTTCTTCTTTCTTCTTCCTCTCTTCTTCTTCTTCTCCTTCTTCTTCTGCTTCTCTCTACTACTTCTTCTTCTTCTCCTACTTCTTTTTCTTCCTTCTTCCTCTTCTTCCTTTTCTTCTTTTTACTCTTCTCCTCCTTCTTACTCCTCTTATTTTATCATGTTCTTTCTCTAGCGTTCACTCCCGGCTCCTTATTTTTATTCTCGTTCTTCCTCTCCTATTCCACCCCGTCTTCCTTTCTTCTTCCTCTCTTTCTCTTCTCTTCCTCATCTCACAAACAACAACACAAACAAAAATAACACTCCCGGTTACGTCAATCCTCCACATATTAAATCCAACCAAAAATAAAAAAAAAAATCATCCAATGACGTCATTCCCCACAACAAACAAACAAAACAAACAACCCAGAAGAAAGAAGCAATGATCGTAAAATCATGTATTTAAACATTTTTGAACAATGTAAACAATAAAAATGACATGTAAACAATAAAAATGACATGTAAACAAATAAAATGACAAAAAATGTAAACAAATAAAAATGACGTAAACAAATAAACACATGTATAACAACAATGTATAACAAATAAACATGACGTAAACAAATAAACACAAAAAAACCACAATGAACATGTAAACAATAAACACAATTAAACAAATAAAAATGAACACATGTAAACAAATAAACACAATTAAACAAATAAAAATGACACATGTAAACAAATAAACACAATTAACAAATAACAATGACACATGTAAACAAATAAACACAATTAAACAAATAAAAATGACATGTAAACAAATAAACACAGGTAAACAAATAACAGACACACGTAAACAAATAAACACAATTAAACAAATAATCAAATGTAAACAATCACATGACAATGTAAACAAATAAACACAATTAAAATAACAATGACATGTAAACAAATACACAATTAACAAATAAAAATGACACATGTAAACAAATAAACACATAACTTAAACAATAACAATGACACATGTAAACAAATAAACACAGGTAAGAACACTTAAACAAGGTAAACACACTCCGATGAGATCACGGAAATCAGGCAACCTAACCAATGACGTCATTCCCACAACAAACAAATAACCCACCCCCAAAAAAAAAAAAAAAAATAAATAACCGACGAATAACCAAACAACGACACACAAACAAATAAACAAACAGACAAACAAGAGAGAGATGAGATGAGATCACGAAATGAGGCGTTTGATCATGTCTTCATCCCGGTGAGTCAGTCGACATGTCAGCGCGTGGCCTATTAATAGACGATCCGACCGCAGATATTTCAGAATCTGATTCGCTGATAAGGCCGCCAATTTAGGCCTATTTTTCGCGAATGGCGAGGATCGATATGAAATGTTTGATAAAAAAGCGAGAGAGAGAGAGAGAGAGAGAGAGAGAGAGAGAGAGAGAGAGAGAGAGAGAGAGAAGAGAGGAGAGAGAGAGAGAGAGAGAAACGAGAGAGAAGAGAGCAGAAGAGAGAGAGAGAGAGAGAGAGTTTGATTTAAAAAAAAAGCGATGATTTGATTTGAGAGAAGAGAGAGAGAGAAGACGCAGATGAGAGAGAGAGAAGCATGAGAGAGGAGAGAGAGCAGAGATGAGAGAGAGATGAAGAGAGATAGAGAGAAGAGCATGAGAGAGAGAGAGCGAGAGCGAGAAGAGAGAAGAAAGAAAGAGGAGAAAGAAAAGAAATAGAAAAAGAAAAAGGAGAGAGATGGAGGAGAAGAGAGTAGAGACGATGAGAGATAGATGCATGGAGCGACGAACGAGCGAGAGATTACGATTACGGAAAATGACTCACTACTGACCGAGAGAGGAGGAGAAGATGAGAGAGGATCGATGAGAGGAGAGAGAGGAGAGAACGAGAGCAGAGTGAGCAGGAAAGGTAGAAAGACAAGAAAGAAAGAAAGAAAGAAAGAAAGAGAGATAAAGAGAAAGAAACAAGAAAGAGATGAGAAGAGAGAGCATTAGAGATTGAGAGACGAACGATGGACGAGAGAGATGACCGAGGAGACTGAGAGAGAGACGAGAGGCGAGGAGAGAGATGAGATGAGAGAGACCGATTTGATGAGAGAGTGAAGAGCACTGAGACAGAAGAAAGAAAAGAAAGAGAAAGAAAAGAAATGAAAGAAATAACGAAAAAAAGAAAGATAAAGGAAAGAGGACGAGAGACACGATCTAGAGACGAGAAAGAGAAAGAGAGATAGAGACTGAGAGAGAGAAAATTACCAGCGCGACACACCAGACCGAGAAGAAGGAGAAACGTCACACAAAACCCCCACAATCACTTCCGCAAGACGTTGCCTCTGCACGCGAATCCCCCTAATCGTATCTGTGCGAGTCTATTTACTTTCAACGTGCCATTGCAATGTCCCGCTGCTTTTGATCTAAACCCCTTCCCCCCCCCTTCACCCCCAAGCTCCCGTGCCGCGTGCGGGGCCGTCACCCTGGGCCACCGGCGGTGTGCCCCGTCGGCGCGGCTCCGCTATGCAGGATTTAGTTAGCGCCGAGCTCCCACCATGGGCTACTGGTTCCGGGCGCTCCACCCCTCACAACCCCTCCCCACCCGCCCCTCCCCCCCCTCCTCCCCACCCCGCCCCTTCGACCCCTCCCTTCACCTCTTCTTCCAATTTCTCATCTCTCTTCCTCTCATGCTCTCTTCCTCATTTTTCTCTCTCCTCCTCCCTCCTCCCTCATTCTAAGTTTCTCTCTTCTCCCCTTTTCCCTCCTCCTCCTCCTCATTCTAAGTTTCTCTCTTCTCCCCTTTTCCTCTTCCCTCCCTCATCCGACCGATACTTCTTTTTCTTCTTCTCCTCCTCCTCCTCCTATCCCTACCTATTTCCCCTCCCCTAATCCTTCTCTTATTACCCTCACAACATCCTCCAAACGCCACCTGTACGCACACTCTCTCCTTCCCCTCCTTCACATATCCTCCCCATACTCCCCCCTCCCCCTCCTCCCCATCTCTCGTCTCTTAAACCTAACACTGACCCCCCCCCCTCCTCCCCACCTCCCCCACACCTCCTTGCATAGTGGTAAGAGCCGTGACAGTCTTTGACTCACTGTTTACACTTCGCACCCCCCTACCCCCTACCCCTACCCAACCCCTACCCTACCTTCCGTTACCCCCCTCCCTCCCCTCCCCCTACCCTATCTACCCATCCAAAAACTACCCATGCCTTACCCCTCCCTAATGCCTTTACGGACTCCCCCCTCCCCTGCCCATTCCCTCAAACCTTACCCCAACCACAACCTTCCCCACCACCCCCTTCCCTAACGCCCCTCCTCCGCAACAGTCACGCTGCCAAAAAAGGTGATCAGTCCAGGGTGTTATAACGTATATATAACTCGAGAAGGATATTTCGTAAGCGTGTTGAGCACAGCAAACCTTTCCCCAAAAGTCATTTGTATTCCGCCTCCCTCCCTCCCCCCTCCCCCCTTTTCTCTTCCCCCCCCCCTTTTCTCTTCCTCCACACGTACTTTTTTTTCCACGAGAAGGAAAACAAAACGTGTGTTGGGAAGCGAGGTGAGTAAGGAAGGCGTTTTGGACATCTTGGAGGATCGGGGGGGAGAGGGGGAGGAAGGAGGGGAGAGAGGGAGAGGAGAGGAGGAGGGAGGGAGGAGGAAGAGGGAGAGAGGAGGAGGAGGGAGGGAGGGGGGAGGAGAGAGGGAGGGAGGAGAGGGGAGGAGAAAAGAGAGGAGAGAGAGAGAGAGAGAGAGAGAGAGAGAAGAGAGAGAGAGAGAGAGAGAGAGAGAGAGAGAGAGAGAGAGAGAGAGAGAGAGAGAAGAGAGAAGAGAGAGAAGAGGAGAGAAGAGAAGAGAGAGAAGAGAGGAAGAAAGAGAGGAGCGAGAGAGAAAGAGAAGAGAGAGAGAGAGAAACAACGATAGAGACAGAGAGTGAAGAGAGAGAAAAACAACCAAAAGATCAGAGAAAGAGCGACAAGAGTCAAATCTTAAAAATTACTCGCGGAGCCGCAGAGGACCGACCAGGAGCAGACCCGAAACCACAGCCGGTCCCAAAGGAAATACCGAAATCCCGCTGAAGGTGCAAAAAAATACCCCAGGGGAGAAATACCACGATCCGGGGCGGGGGGGTAGAGGGTAGGGGTGAGGGAGGGGCGGGGGGTATTAGTGCCATTTCAACGTGGCACTGAGGAAGGGAAGCCCTCTCTCTCGTGGCACATACCACGGCACCCAGACACAACACAACGGGGACTGCTAAGGGAAAAAGAAGAACGAAAGAAATACATAAAACCGAAACAAGAATTGTGAATAAAAAAATATTAATAAATACCAGCAGTACTAACAAATGAAAATAAATAATAAACAAACAAACTGAAAAATAACAGTCCCTCTCGTAAAGTGAAAGGGTTACCCCCTGCGAGGTCGAAGACGGCGAGAGACAATGCCGCGGATTAGCATAATCATTGTCCTGTATGGAGTGGCTTGTCTTGTCACCGGCCTGTCGCTCTTGCTCGCTCTCTCTCTCATTGTGTCTGTCTGTCTCTCTCTCTATTTATGTCTGTCTGTCTGTCTGCCTGTCTACACCCCCCTCTCTCTTCTCTTCTTCTTTTTTTTTTTTTTTTTTTTTTTGGTCTCTGTCTCTTGCTCTTCTTTGATTCTCTCTCTCTCTTCCTCTCTCTCTCTTCTCTCTCTCTTCTCTCTCTCTCTCTCTCTCTCTCTCTCTCTCTCTCTCTCTCTCTCTCTCTCTCTCTCCTTCCTTGAACGTAAGTCGACAGGAATCTGTATACCTTGGCACAGTCAGACACGCCCACTTTTCTGCTGTCTGCTCTTCCCCTTTTCTCTCATTTCCGAAAATAACACAGTATTAATAATGATTGCAGTATTGGCATCGGCATGCACTATACACTTGCAAAGATTACAAATTCATATCAATAACAAAGTAAAGCCAGATAAAAAAGAAAGAAAAAAGAAGATAGCACGAAGATATAAGAAAGAACCAAAATGAAGATGAAGAAGCCACAGCCAGAGAAGAAGAGAAGGCACCGAGGGAAGGGCGTGGCGTGGCCCTCCCGAGTGCCGCCGTCGCCCCGGACCGCTTAAGCCGCCACCGGATATTTCAGCCTCGATATCAGAGGAGGATCTCCGAATGCGCGCGACAGATATAGTCCTCGATACCCACTCCCCCTGCTCCTCCTCACAAACCCCCTCCCTTCTTAACCCCACTCCACACGAGCCGACACTCGACGCTCGACACTCCGCGTCCTCTTGCTCGACGAGCCCTCGATTCCTACTCCTGCTGCTCGTCCTCCTCCTCCTCTTCTTCTTCTTCTTCCTCTTCCTCTTCCTCTTCTTCTTCTCTCCTCTTTCCCTACTCCTCTTCTCCTTACTCCTCCTCCTCCTCCTCCTCCTCCCTCCTCCTCTCCTCCTCACTCCACACGCCTCGACACTCCACGCCCTCTCACTAGCCGAGGAAACCCTCCTCTCGACAGCTCTCCGGCCGCTCGACGCAGGAACCCCGGCCTGTCGCTTGCAACACGAGACGGCGAGGACCGCGGGGTTCCTTCTCTCGCTCGCGTTTTGGGGTCTTTATTTTTTTCTCTTCCCTCTTCCCTCTCCTCTCCTCCTCTCTCTCTCTCTCTCTCCCTCCCTCCCCTCTCTCTCTCTCTCTCTCTTCTCTGTTTCCCTCTCTCTCTCTCTTCTCTCCTCTCTCTCCTCTCTCTCTCTTTCCCTCCTCCCCTCCCTCTCCCTCTCTCTCTCTCTCTTTCCCTCTTCCTCCCTCCCTCCCTCTCCTCTATCTATCTATCCTATCTATCTATTCTATCTATCTATCTATCTATCTATCTATCTCTCTATCTATCTATCTATCTATCTATCTATCTCTCTATTCTCTCTCTCTCTCTCTCTCCTCTCTCTGACTCTTCCTCTCTTCTCTTCTTCTTCCTTCTTCTCTTCTTTCTTCTTCCTTCTTCTTCTTCTCCTTCCTCCTCCTCTTCTTCTTCCTCCTCCTCCTCCTCCTCCTTTCTCCTCCTCCTCCTCTTCTTCCTCCTCTCCTCTTTCTTCTCTCCTTCCTCCTCCTCCTCCTCTCCTCTCCTCCCCTTTCCCCCCCCGTAGCTTTAATCGCCCCTCTATTTGTAAACACCCGAGGCCAAGTAGACACAGGGGGCGAGTGAACAACCCGAATCTATTCTTACAGACGTCTCTTTCCCCCCCTCTTCTCCTCCTCCTCTTTTCCCTTTCCCCTTTCAGCGAGGAGGCCCGCCCTCATACTGATGTCACCGAAGGGGGGGGGGGGGGAGAGTCACCTTCACCGCCCAAGACGCCGCCGCCGCCGCCGCCGCCGCATGCGGGTCCGAGACAATGAATCCCGGGAGAAGGATACAGGCGGGTTGACTCGGCCTATCTGATCGCTCTCCTTTTCGGATTCCTCTCTTTCTTTCTCTCCCTTTCTTTTTTATTCCTCTCTCTCTATATATATATATCTATATCATCCTCTTCCCTCTCTCCCCCGCTTCTCTCTCTCCTCCCTCCCTCCCTTTCTCCCACCTTCCCTCCTCCTTTCTCCCACCCTCCCTCGTCTTCCCTTCCCTCCAAACTCCCCAACCCTCTCCACCCCTCCCGCCCCCCTCCTCTCCGTCCCCACTCCGCTACTCTCTCCACCCTATACTTAGTGTCACTACCTCCAGCCCCAAGATTACACGCTGCAGAACCACACAAAAAAGGAATAAAAAAAAGACAAAAAAAGCCCTCGAACCATTACATTAATGCACACGTCAAACTCCATATTTTTTTTTTCTTTTTCTTTTTACTTGAAGTCTAGTCCTCAGGTTGTTTCCAAGGTCGCGGTACACTTGCAGGACACGGTGCAGCGTTTGAGATATTTGCAGTTGCATGTTGGTGAATATTTTCTCTCTTTCTTTCTCCTCCTCCTCCTCTTCCTCCTCTTCATGTTGGTGAATATTTTTTCTTTCTCCTCTTCCTCCTCTCTCCTCCCTTTCCCTCTTTTTCATGTTGGTGAATATTTTCTTTCTCCTCCTCCTCCTCTTCCCCCTCTTCATGTTGGTGAATATTTTCTTTCTCCTCCTCCTTTCCTCCCCTTCGCCCTCTTCATGTTGGTGAATATTTTTTCTTTCTCCTCCTTCCTCCCTTCTTCATGTTGTGATATTTTCTTTCTTTCTCCTCCTCCTCCTCCTCCTCCCCTACCCCCTCTTCATGTTCGTGAATATTTTCTTTCTTTCTTCTCCTCCTCCTTCCTTTTAATCTTCCTCTTCCTCTCCTCCTTCTTCCTCTTCCTCCTTCCCCCTCTTCTTCTTCCTCTTCCTCCTCCTCTTCCCCTCTTCTTCCCCTCTTCTTCTCTTCTTCTTCTTCCTTTTCCTCTTCTTCTTGCCGAATAATCGTACTCATAAAAACGAATTCAACTTGTATCAACTGCAAATCTCGCCATTGCGAACATGACTTCGTTATCACAGGTATTAATATCACCCACATTCATATTCCCGTTTGGCAATCGTTCTGATACTGAAATGAGGGATCGGTTTTGCAATTTGCAAGCTGCACTAAAGCTATCACGTGCCCCCCAACCCCACCCACCCCACACCACCCCACCCCCGCCCCCCACCCAAACCCTCCCCCGAGGCCGTAGAAAGAGCAGGAAAAATATCATGTGTGTGATGAAGTAAGGGAAGGAGGGGGTGGAGGGGGTGGGGTGGGGGAAGGGGGAGGAGGTAAAAAGGGTACAAGCGGATGATGGAAGGGAAGGGAAGGGAGGGGAGTAGAGGAGGAGGGTGGAGAGAGAGAGAAAGAGATAGATAGATAGAGAGAGAAAGAGATAGATAGATAGATAGAGAGAGAAAGAGATAGATAAATAGATAGAGAGAGAAAGAGATAGATGGATAGAGAGAGAGAGAGAAAGAGATAGATAGATAGATATATAGAGAGAATAGGGGAAACAGAGAAATATATAGAAAAAAACCCAGAACCAGAGAGAAAGAACGAAAAAAACAAACAGAACGAGAGACAGATCCAGCGACAAAGAAAGGTTACTAATATGGGGTCAGAAAAATAGGGGGCGGGGGGGGAGGGGTCCTGGGGTCCATGCAGCAGGGGCGTCGACGTGGCCGGACGCAGGGGAACCGAATCACCGAATCGGACAAGAAGATTCGAGAACGATCGCCGATGAGTCAGTGCAGACGCCAACCGCAGGTCACGTGACACGAAGGGGGGGGGTTAGGGGGTAGGGGTGAAAGGGGCGTTGCAAAGTAAGGGAAGGAAATGAAAAGAGGAGGGAGGAGAGGAAGAGGATTAGAGGAAGAGGATGAGGGAGGGGATGGCTGGAGAGGGGATGGAAGGAGGAAGGAGAGAAATATGGGAGAGGAGCGAAAAAACGTAAAAAAGCATAAGGAAAAAAAAAAA
>NW_020871329.1:445337-450337 GCF_003789085.1 Penaeus vannamei | reverse complement strand
TAGTAGTAGTATTGGAGTGCCGTTGCGCCACTCACGGGCTAAATGTGGCTGCCGCCGCGCGAGGCGAACTATGCCAAGGAACGCGACGAGTGCCAGCAGGAATAATAAACATTCCCCGCGTCCCTCGAGGCTCGCCCGAGGGCATGACGCGGGGTCCTGCCGCCGTCCGCCCGGCGTCGCGCGGGGAGTCCGATCTCCGGGGAAGGGGGAGGAGAGGAGGAGGAGGAGGAGGAGGAGAGGAGGAGGAGAGGGAGAGGAGGAGGAGGAGGAGGAGGAGGAGGAGAGGGAGGAGGAGGAGGGAGGAGGAGGGAAGGGAGGGGAGGGAGGGAGGGAGAGGGAGGGAGGAGGGAGGAGAGGAAGGGAGGAGGAGGAGGAAAAGAGGCAGGAACAGAGAAAGGAGAGGGGAAAAACAGACAAACAAGCAGACAGGGAGAAAAAAAAAAGACAGCCAAAGACAGAAGAAGGAGACAGACAGCTCACAGTCGAAAAGCACCGGAGCTCAAGCAACAGCGGACAACGACGCCCTCAAGAGCCACAAGCAGCCCCCAGGTGTTCGCTCTGCACGCAAAGACGGGAGAAGAAACATGAGGAAAGATTTAACATGAGAAAAGAGAGAGAAGAGAGAGGAGGAAGACAGAAGAATGAGGAGAGAGAAGAGGGGAGAAGACACACGAGGAAAGAGATAACAGAGAAATGAGAAGAGAGGAGAAGAACAAAATGAGAGAGAGAATGAAAAGAGAGAAGAGGGGAGAAGAAAATGAGAAAAAGAGAGAAGAGAGTGAGAAGAAGAGAAGTGAAAAGAGAGAAGAGGGGAGAAGAAAATGAGAAAAGAAGAGCGAACAGAGAAATAAGAAGAGAGGAAGAGAAGGAGAAGGAAGAAAGAGGACCTGCCTCTGCAAATGCCGATCGGCGTCCGTCCCGCGTTCAAGCAAATTCAGACATCAGCTGATATGCGGATGTGTTCGCGTCGGGGCGGCCAGCTGCGGCGGGGCAGGAAGGCCTCCATTACGAGCGAGGGGGGGGCGAGGGGGGGAGGGGGGGCGTCATTCACAGGCGGGGGGTGGGGGCGTCATTCACAGGGCGGGGGGTGGGGGGGGGCGTCCATTCACAGGCGGGGGGGTGGGGGGGGGCGTCATTCACAGGGCGGGGGTGGGGGGGGGGGATTGTTTACTTGTGGGAAATCGCGAGCGGGGGGCGGGCGGGCGCTCTCGCGCGCGCGCCGCTGCCGCGCGTCTCGTGAGGATATGGGGGGGGTCTGTCTGTCTGTCTGTCTGTATGTCTTGCCCGGCAGCGCTTTCAGAATCCGCGACGCGTGACGGAAACCCGAACGTCATATTGAGCGCGGCTGTCACGAACTCTTGTCACGCGGCGCTTCCCACTGTCACGACCTTCGCGTCGCACATCTCCGCCCCCCCCCTTCCTTCTCTCGCCCTGTTATGTGTTTCCTCTCTTTTCCTCATTTCCCCATCATTTCACTTCCTTCTTCTTCCCCCCTCTTCTTTTCCTCCTTTCTCCTTCTCTCTTCTATACTCCCTTCCCGTCCATTCCATTCCTTCCTTCTCTCTTCTTAACACTCCCTTCCTTCCCTTCCATTCCTTTCCCTTCTCTCTTCTCACACTCCCTCCCTTCCTTCCCTTCCCCTCCCATCCTCAACCCCCCCCCCCACTTTCCTCCCGTGCCACCCGCACGCCCAGAGTTCCTCCCTCCCCCCCCCCCCCGCTTATCTCCCCCCATCGCTCTCTGGACTAATTATTCTCGCGAAACCACACAAGGCGTGACTCGCCGCCTCCGCGCACCTGCCTGACGGACGACCCCTCTCACCCCCCCCCCTGGCACGGACGACCCCCCTCTCACCCCCCCCCCCCGTAGACCACCCCCTCGCAGAAATAAGCCAAGAGTACATAAAAATACAAAACTAAACGGACGCATATTCACAGACAAACACACTTATTTGAAACGCAGATGATTTGGCAAATGACAGACACACACGCACACACAAAAAAGAAAAAATTTATGAAGAGAAAAAAAACGCATTTATATGAAAAATACCGAGATTTGACAATTATTAGACACAGACACACCACACACACACACACACACACACACACACACACACACACGCAACGATCTACCTTCCCCCTACCCTACAGTTTACACCTTACCTTACGAGACAACAAGGAATGCTCCCCCCCCTCTCTCTCCCTCTCCTCTCCCTCTCCCTCTCTCTTTCTCTTTCTCTTTCTCTTCCTCTTTCTCTTTCTCTCTCTCTCTCTCTCTCTCTCTCTCTCTCTCTCTCTCTCTCTCTCTCTCTCTCTCTCCTCTCTCTCTCTCTACTCTCTCTCTCTCTCTCTCTCTCTCTCATAACTCCTCTCTCTCTTCTCTCTCTCTCTCTCTCCCTCTATCTCTCCATACGTTGACAATGAACACCAGAGAAAATGCCAAACCAGTGGCATTTCTACTGGCATTTGCTTCTCCATTCTGTCTATTTTAGGAAAAAGAGGAAAAAGAAAGAAAGAAAGAAAGCTGCTGATCAAAGGATTGGATACCATAGGCCGTGAGAAGGTGGGGAATGAATGATGATAATGATAATAACAATGATAACAATAATAAGAGGAGGAGATAACGGAAGGAGAGGCGGAAGAGTAGGGATGAAGTAGAGGAAAATGTAGAAGAGAAGAAAAGATGACGGCTAAGAAGACGCTGGTGTTTGGGGAGAGAGAGGAAAAAGGCAACGAAAAGTGGAGGAGGAGGAGGAAGAATAAGAGTAAAAGGGGGAGAGGGAAAAGAAAAATAAGAGAGAGAGAGAGAGGAGGAAGATGAAGGTGGGATGTGAGGCTGTAGGAGAAGAGGAGAGAAAAGGAAGCGGAGTGGAGACAAGGGAGAGGAGGAGAGAGGAGGAGGGAGGGGAGCACCCAAAGCCTGTTTACTCACGGCGGCGAGCGGCGTCGTCGACCTGGCAATCCCTCTGAAAAAAATGTGCTTCGGGAGGGCAGCGGCGCCGGAGCGAGGCGTTAAACCCGCCGACGACTGGCTGCCTCCTCCCGCCATGACCAAATCCTCAGATGTGAAAAGAAAAATCCGAGAAAGAGGAGACAGAGAAGCGACCCTTCGCCTCTGACGCACGCGGAGGCTACCTTATCGGAGGCTCACAACAGCGCAGATAGAACGACTCCAAACCCACGCCCAGAATCATCGCCCATTGCCATCCTCCTCCCTCTTATCCTTCTCCGATGCCCGAACATGCCCACCATCCCGTCCCCCCGACTCCTCGATCCTCCTTCCCAGCCCCCATCTCCTCCTCCAACACCCTGACCCTTGTCCCTCCTCCCTCTCATCCCTCTCCATCTCGCAGGCGACGCAGGCAGAGGCGACAAGGGCCTCCCGCGACGCCCTCCAGGACGCGAGGCGAGGCGAGGGGCGGCGTCTCCGGCCCCGACGCCTCTGCCTCGTGTCCGCCGAGTGTCTCTCGAGCCGCGAGATAGTCCGCGTGTTTTATGTGCGTTGCGATTGATAATGCGTCTGAGGAGACAGGCGAGCGTCTCCTCTCGCCTCCGTGAAGGAATCTTGAGGAGGAACATTGCTACAAACATGAGTATGCAGACACTTACGCTTATATTTACACGAACATGAACACATCATGTGTACAAACAGGCACGCATGTACTCCCGCACGAACACACACACACACACACACACACACACACACACACACACACACACACACACACACACACACACACACACACACACACACGCCCATATTTGAAAACACCGCTAATTTGACACGTGCGCGCGAGGCAGACCCCAAAGCACAAAGATAAACACACAGCGACCCCCCCCCGCCCCCCCGCTCCCCGCCTCGCCCGCCGTGCAATTCAACCCAACTGCACAGCCCTAAAGATAATGTTGCAAATGCAACCCGCGACACGGAGTCAAAATAACGAGCGACACGTGAGCGGCCGTAAAGGGCGTCGGGGGCGAGCCGGGTCAGCAAAGGTCAGCAAAGGTCAGCGGAAGGGCAGCGAAGGTCGCCGGGCGGGCAGCCTCTTGCGATCAAGTTAATGTCATTAATTGTTATAATATTCAGGCACGGCGCCCATTGGTGATAATTACTGGTTAAAAGGAAAAAGAGAATAAGAATAAACAAGGAAACTACTTATGATGGATCGGGTACCATACAGCGGCGAGGAAACAGAGGATCAATAATAATAGACTACTACAACTACTACTAATAATAACAATAAAAAACAACAATAACAGTTATAATAACAATAATAATGGCAACAACAACAGTAAGGCAGAACAGGTAACCCCCCCCCAACCAACCCAATCCTAGAACAAACCAACCACATTTCCTCAGCCATTACTCTTTCGCAAGCAGCCGCACGCCCGCACGCCCACGCGCACCCCAGCAAGCACAGCCCCGCCATGGATTACAGGTGCGAGGGTCGAGGCGGCCGCGGGGAGGGCACGAGAGCACGGCGCCCCTGGGACCCGCGGCTGACCTGGGCACCTGCCAAGCCCCCCAGGCCCTGGTCACCAAGCCACCAGCAGCGCGACGNTTAATCATTACCCTTTTCAAATCAATTCCCTTACCAATTCCACTCAAATAACATATAAATTTTAGAGTAATAATAACCACTTTATAAACCAACCCAACAACAAGCAACAAACAACAACAGCCGAACAACAGCAAACAACAGCAGCAAACAACAACAACAACAACAGAAGCAACAACAACGAAAAGCAAGCAACAACAGCAACAACAGCCCAGCAACACAACCAACAACAACAACAACAGCAACAACAACAAACAGCAACAACAAACAGCAAAACAACAACAGCAGCACAAGCACAGCAACAACAACAACAACAGCAAACAACATACAGCAAGCAAAAGCCAGCAACAACAAGCAACAACAACAAACAACAAACAACAACAGCAAAAACAACAACAACAACAACAACAACAGAACAACAAACAACAACACAACAACAGCA
>NW_020871329.1:417837-440337 GCF_003789085.1 Penaeus vannamei | reverse complement strand
ACTCGCTCCCACTGACACTCGCACCTAAACAAACCACCCTCCCCCTCCCCACCCTCCCCCCCTCCCCCCAGCCCGCCCGCTCGCCATCAGAGTAGTTTCGTAGCAGTTTTCCGCTAAAAAGCAAGACAACAGCGACGAGATCACGAGAGCACCGCCATTCAGCCTTCGCGAGCAGTCTGGAGGGTGAATCAGGTGTTAACCTTCGTCGGCCATTTCTTTCATAAATCTGAAAATTCCAAGGGTTTTCTGAAGGCCAATGCAATCAAAATAAATGCGTTTTTTCGTAATAGATTACCATTCTAATAATGTCAAATCACCGCATACCTCGATTGCAATACATTGGTAACTCATTTTCATAAACAATACTAATAATTTTTGTAGCAATATGTAAATACCGTACATACAAGCATACACGCCTGCTAATATGTGTACATAGATGCCTACATACATACATATGATGCATACAGATGATACATACATACATACATACATACACACATACAACATACACAACATACACATACACATACACACACACACACACACACACACATACACACACACACACACACACACCACACACACACACACACACACACAAAATGCATATATACATTTAAAAATAGTTCGCACGATGTCAAAGAAATGCAAAACAGAGACCTTCGTTCATCCGTAAACTCGTCCTGGACGCGATACGCTAAAAAGCCGTCATTTTAGCGGCCACTTCGGAAAAGGTTAAAAGGAGTTCTCTCTCTCTCGATCCGGCCTTGAGACGAATAATGCACGAGCCGCGAATAAGATGTCAAAATGCGAAAGGAAAAACGAAAAAAAAAAAAAAAAAATGCGTCTGCAATATCTCCGTCTCTGCAAGGTCTTCCTCGATAGCCTGAAACGAGATTTTTCTGGTGGAATTAACGGATTCAATTTAGGAATTATAAACTTATGGCAATATTTCTCTATGATCTTATTGCTATATGAATCTATTCTTATAATTTCATCTATTTATCTTCTTCCTTTTTTCTCCTCTTCATCTCTCCGTTTCTCTCTTTCCCCCTTCCTTCTCTTTTACCCCCACCTTTCTCTCTCTTCTTTCCTTCCACCCTCTTCTTCCCCTTTTTTCCCTTTCCCCTTCTTTCCTTCCTTCCTTTCTTCTCTTCCTTCCTTCCTTTCTTCCTTCCCCTTCCTTCCTTCTTTTAATTCTCCTTTTCTTCCAGAAGCAATTTTTTTCATCTCTTCCACAAAAAGAAATATCACGCTTTCCCGTATTACACTTTCGCTAATCGAGCCGTAATACTCATGATTTTTTTCACATTAATAATCATGCACCGTCATTTATTTCACGTCGTTTCGTTAAGCGTCTTGTCAGTTTTAACATTACAGAGTTCTTCGTTGTCGATACACGCGAGAGTAAGAGAAATTAATTACTATCCTTTTTATACAAAGTTAATTACCATACAAGTGAATAAGAATGTAACCAAACGTTTTAAGAAATTCGGCGCAATTTAGTAAATGAATCCTATCAAATTACCGCTACTCATAAAGTCAACAAAGCCGATACCACATGTTTCCGGGTTGAATAAACGACCCAGTCCACACCAACACACATTACTCAGCCGCCCATCCCTCGTCCTCGAGTAGTAGCATTTTTTAAAAATTATCTTCGAATCGTTGGCTGACGTTCCGTGACGCCAGTTTATCAGCTCGTGTGACGCAGCGGCAGCGACGGTCGCGGGCGCGTGACGGGACCAGCTGGGCGGAACATCGGCGCCGCCCCTCGCGTTGCGTTGCGAGGCGCGGGTGCATAGGCCTAGTTGATTTAGCCTCGTTCCTCCTCCTCGACCCACTTTTGGCGACTGAGCTTACTGCTTTTTCCAATTTCTTTATGGTTGTCTCCAAAGCCAAAAATGGTTATACAAGGGAAAGAAAAATCAGGAACTCCAATAAACCTCATTTATCGTAAACTGACTAAGCGTTCAATAACTTGCCAGACCTTGCAACATTGCCTCACCGGGCTTTACCGCGGACGCAACTGCCCGCCTGAAATAGGTAGGCCACTCGCAACTGCCCGCCGCTGCCCAAATAGGTACTCGGAAACTTCGCAAACCTGAAATAGGTAGGTCACTCGGCGTAACTCGCAACGTGAAATAGGTAGGCCACTCGCAACCCACTCGCAACTGCCTGAATAGGTAGGCCACTCGCAACTGCCCCCTGAAATAGGTAGGCCACTCGCAACTGCCCCCTGAAATAGGTAGGCCACTCGCAAACTCTGAAATAGGTAGGCCACTCGCAATGAAATAGGTAGGCCACTCGCAACTGCCCGCCTGAAATAGGTAGGCCACTCGCAACTGCCCGCCTGAAATAGGTAGGCCACTCGCAACTGCCCGCCTGAAATAGGTAGGCCACTCGCGACGTGACCTCTTCTCGCGGCGCCGACGAGATCTGGTCCAGTCCGGCCGGTGAGCCGTCGTCGATCACGGCCACTGCTCCCAGCGCTCGCCTACCCACTTACCCACTCGGCAGCGTTGCATGCAGGTCGCTCACCCGAGCCAGCGGGCCCTAAACAACTCCCTTTTTTGTCCCCCGTTTCTAAATAATGCGGATATATCTATTTGCCCATTCTCATCTATCTGTGTCTAATAATGTGCGCGCCCTCTCTCTCCCCTCCCTCCCTCCCTTCCTCCCTCCCTCCCTCCTCTCTCCCTTCCCTCTCCCTCCCTCTCCCTCCCTCCCTCCTCTCCTTCCTCCCTCCCTCTCCCTCCCTCTCCCTCTCCCTTTCCTCCCTCCCTTCCTCTCCCTCTCCTCTCCCTCCCCTCTCCCTCTCCTCCCTCTCCCTCTCCTCTTCCTCTCCTTTGTTCTCTCTCCTAAAGAAGCTTATCCCCGAATTGCTTAGCTTAACGAAGACTGAAGGAGGAGGAATATTCAGTCTAGATTTAGAGCGCAGAAAAATTGACAGATGACGCCGCTACACCGTGAAATATAGCTCTCCCACTACGACAAATAACTATAACCGATGTTTTTTACGGAGAAAAAAAAAACCCAAAGACAAGAATTAATCAAAAAAAAAAAGACCCAGCCAAAAATTAATACCCAAAAAAAAAAAAAAGAAAGAAAAGAACTGAAATAACGAAAACGAAGCCTCACGAGCGCCATGCACGGGAACCAGCTGCATGGCCTATTACGTAGCGTCGCTCGCTCCCAGTTACCTATTTTTCCTGCTGCTGAGGCTCCCCATCACGTCCTCTTAGCTCGACCGCTTAATGACTAAAGCCTCATTAGTGAGCATATGAGTAGCAGAGGTGTGGGATAAGGGGGGGGGGAAGGAGGGGAGGAGAGGGGAATACTTCCAGCAGAGAGGTATGAGGGGAGAGGAGGAGAAGGGAGGAGAGGAAGGAGGAAGGAGGGAGAGGGGGGAGAGGAGGAGGGGAAGCAAGAGGGAGACGAGGAGGAAAAGGAGGAGAGAGAAAGCAGGAGGGAGAAGTAAGGGGAATAATGGGGAAGTCGGAGGTGGATGTAGAAGTGGACGGTATGAGGGAGAGGAGGGAGGAGTTGGAGGAAGGTAGGAGCAAGGGGGGGAGAGTGTGAGGGAGTGGAGGAGAAGGAATGGGGGGAGGATGGACAGAAAGGGAATGATAGGAGGAGTAGGACGAGAAAAGGAAGGAGGAATAGGAGAACGGAAGCAGGAAGAAGAGAAAAAAAGATGCGAGGAAGAGAAGACGGAAAGAAGGTAGGAAGAAGAGGACACGGAAAGAAAGCAGGAAGGAGGAGGATGTGAAGAAAGGTAAAAGAAAAACGAGGAAAAAATGAAGGTGAAGAAAGAGGAGAAGAAATCTAAAAAATAAAAAAAATAATGCAGCAAGAAGAGGAAGTGAAGAAACGTAAAATGAAGAGAAAAAATAAAGGTAGGAGGAAGAGGAGAGGAGAAATGGAGAAAAAAAAAGATTCGCTGGTTTTGGGTCGGACGAAACCTCCAGACCGTGAAACACATTTAAGCCGACTGTGGCACGTATTTCCTCCACTAAAGTCACCGAGAAAAAAAATAACGACCAACTCCCTCCGCAAAACATTATATAGAGACAGCCTAAGGAATAGAAATTAAGAAAGAGAAAAAGAATTGGTAAAGTGACTCATTTCTCCTTAAAGTGTAGTAACTATACCAATAGTAAATAATAGACAATGACAATGACAATAACAGCAACAACAATAATAATGGTAGCAGTAACGATAACAATAAGATTAACAACATATACAACAAACAACAAAACAACAATCACAAAAAAAACACAAACGACATTTCATCATTACTCAACAACAAAAAAAACATAAAGAATAAGTTCGAGACTTTATAAAAATAAGCAAAACAAAGTCACAGAACAAACCCCACGTCCCCCCCCCCCCCCCTCCACTCCCCTACGCCCGTCTTATGCCAAGTCTGGCTGACCGAAGAACACTTTCATTTGGCGAAGAACGAGAACAGGGAAATGTTACGTGGTGATTGGACATGGAGAGATAGATTGGCGGATAAACTGAAGGCACGCAGAGAGAGAGGGAGAGTGGGAGGGAGGGAGGGAGGGAGTGATTGGGAGGGAGTGAGGGAAGATCGAGGAGGATGAGAGAGAGAGAGAGAGAGGAGGGAGAAGAGAGAGAAAGGAGAGAGAGAGAGAGGAGAGAGGAAAGAGATAGAGAGAGAGAAAGAAAGAAATAGAGAAAATATAAAAAGAAAGATAGAAAGTCAAACTGAGAAAATATAAATCACATAAAAAAAACACAGACCGAGAGAGAAGAGAGAAAGGAAAAGCGAAGAAATAACGAAAATACCAATAGACCAGGAAAAAAACAAAAAAAAAACATTACGAGCTTAAAACAAATAGTAGTTAAATAGTAATAAATAAATAAATAAATAAACAAATAGTTAAATAGTAGATCCGAGCGTCCCGTGACCTGGTTATTAGCCTTTGTGAGATCTAGTCAAAGATGATCGGGCCCGCGTCTCCTTGGCCTCATCTTCGAGCTACCTTTCTCTCGTTCCCTTCCTCATTCCCTCCTTTCTCTTGTTCTTTTCTCACCTCCTTTCTCTTGTTCCCTTCTTCATCCCCTCCTTTCTCTCGTTTCTTTTCTAATTACCTCATTTCTCTTGTTTCTTTTCTCATTATCCCGTTTTTCTTTCCTCATTCTCTCCTTTCTCTTGTTCCCTTCCTCATCCCCTCCTTTCTCTTGTTCCTTTCCTCATTATCTCTTTTTTTCTTTTTTTCTTCATTCACTAATTTCTCTTGTTTCTTTTCGCATAACCTTTCTTTCATGTTTCTTTCTTCATTATCTCCTTTTTTTTCTTCTTTCTTCATTCCCTCCTTTCTTTCGTTTCTTTTCTCATTACCTCGTTTTTCTGTTCCTTCCTCATTCAATCATTTATCTTGTTTCCATCCATTCCCCTTTCCCCCTCAACCCTCTCCATCATCCCTGTCCCTCCATTTCTTTCCGTCCACTTATCATTTATCCGTCTGTTTCTTTCTTCCCGCACCTCGCATCCTCTTCCCTCTCCTTATTTTCTCCCTCTCTCCTTCTCTTCTTTCTTCCCGTTCCCCCAATTCCCTTTCCCCCCTATCCCCTCGCCTTGCTGCCCCCCATTCTTACCCTCTTTCGTTAACGTCACTTATATGACGTCACCCACACAAACAATGACGTCACGACATGGCCAGACTAGTCGAGGCGCTTGTGCCATGAAGAGCCCTTGTAATTTTGCGCGTTGCCTCGGAATTCGCTCGCAAGGGAAGGTCCGTCATGTCCGTCATGTTGTCATGTCAGTCGACGCATTAACACCTTGCTAACGCTACCTCTACATCTACTACACATGTCGTTCTTATTTTTATATAATCATGATCATTAGGCTACCGATATTTTAGGGGGGGAATCGCGCCGAGGGTTTATCTCGATGATCCATTTTCGATAACAGCACGGACTGGATCGCCGCCACGTTCCGGCCGGCCGAGAGCGGCGTCGGGGAGCGAATCCTCAATAACTTCTCCCTAACATTCCCACATCTGTGTCAGCGGGAAGAAAGGTACTTCAGATTATCCGCAACGAAGCAGCTCATTAGTGCAACGTGGGGGAGTATTTGCGGTCGTCGACGCCATAAACTTACCGCTATTATACAGAATGCAAAACAGACGCATGTGCGTGCACGCGCGCGACACACAGACACACAGACACCACAGACACAGACACACACACACACACACACACACACACACACACACACATACACACACACAAAAAGGCCATAACAAATCGATTACCCATATCGCCATATGTTCGTCATCATCAACTAATAGCACTTCTAATAACATATGTGGATTTAGACAACATTGTTTTTCAAAAGCCTTATGATACGGCATCGCGCACGGTGTCGCTGCTGTGCCGCCCGCGCGGCAACCGTCAACCACCTGCCAGGCAGTGACACCTTCCTGCTGCGCGTCAGTTCCAGCTGCGGCCACAGCAACGCACCATCTGCGCCGCTGCGGTGGCAAGGCGCCGCGACCCGTGACTGCGGCCGCTGGTGCCCGCTGCGCCTCTCGCTCCAGGGGATTGATATAATCTGCTGCATTGCAACGACACACATACGTAGGTATGCATAATTCTGTTTCTTTCTGTTGCGTATACAAAATCGATCCACTGCGGTTGCAGGAAATTGTTATAATCTCGACGTTATGCATAAAATTCGCACTCCGGGATCGACTGCAGGACAGTTAGTTCGCTCATCATCACGTTTTCCTGCCTGGGCCACGCGCCTGGTCGACGACTGCTCGAACCTGTACGCGTGTGTGTGTGTCTGTCTATGAATGTTAAAAAATAATACCTTCAAGTCCCATCCCCCTATACCCTCACGCGTCGCGCCCCTCGAAGGCAACTCCTCAAAAGAGCTCGCCCCCCCCCCCCCCGCGCTCGGCCGACCCTCCCGCCACTCCAGCGCCGCGCCCCGCCCGCTCCCCATTACTTGCGCCCGCCAGCGCTTAAAAAAAACGTTTGTCCGCGTCGTTTTTTTCGACGGTCACTCACCGTCCCGGCCTTTGGCGAACGTTTCACACGCGCTAACCAGGGGGAAAAAAAACACTTAATTTGGAGAACTCCTTCCTTCGTTCGCATTATCTCTCCCCCTTAAGGTTAAAACCAAATCATGGTGTGACGATTAATTCCGTAATAAACAAAACAAGTGTACAACATAATGTCTGCTATCCCGACGACAACGCACGGGCCCGCCCCACCGACGACACGCGCTACCCCCCCCGCGCAGGTACCGGACCACCACACAGAACGGAACAAAGACCGGAACTCCGACTCCCATCCTACGTTCTTCCCTCTTCCTCCTTCTTACTTCTTTTTTCCTTTTCCTTCTTTCTTCTTTTCTCTCTTTTCTTTCTATCCTCCCCTTTCCATTCCCCTCCTCATTATTTCTCCTCTTCTTTCCCCTCTCCCTTCTCCTTCCTCTTCCTCTTCCCCATCGCCCCTCCTCCTCCTTCTCCATATCCTCCTCCGCCTCCCCACTCAACCTCCTGCCCCACTCCTCCTCCTCCTCCTATCTCTTCCTTCCTCTTTCTCCTCCTCTCTATCTCTTCCTTCTTCTTTTCTCCTCATCCTCTTCCTCCTCTTCCTCCATCTCTTCCCCACCTCCACCATCACCACTCCTTCCCCTTCCTCCTCCCTACTCCTTTCCCTCCTCCCTCCTCTCCTCCCCTTCTCCTCCTCCTCCCCCTCCTCCTCCTACCTCCTCTCCCTCTCAACCTCCTCTTCCTCCTACCTCCTACCCCTTCTCCCCTCCTTCTCCTCCTCTTCATCTTCCGCCATGACCAAACAGCTGTTCTCGCTGCACACCCGTTACCTGTGTGTGTTTAACTCGCATCTGCATCTCTCGTCCTCTCGCCTCCTCTTCCGGATCTGCTCGTGGCTTCTGCCTTTTTTTTCTACGGTAACGGCAGCTCGGGTTCCTTGCCTTGTTTGTATTTGTTTATGTGTGTGTCTATGTAAGTGTGTGTGTGTGTGTGTGGTGTGTGTGTGTGTGTGTGTGTGTGTGTGTGTGTGTGTGTGTGTGTGTGTGTGTGTGTGTGTTTTTGTATACATCTGTGTGTGAGTGTGTGTGTGTGTGTGTGTGTGTGTGTGTGTGTGTGTGTGTGTGTGTGTGTGTGTGTGTGTGTGTGTGTGTGTGTGTGTGTGTGTGTGTGTGTGTGTGTGTGTGTGTGACTGTGTGTGCGTATGCGTATGCGTGTGCAAGTGTGTATGACTATGTTTGTGTGTGTATTCCCATGCAGTTACATAAACACTCCCCTCCGTGTACACATCTTGAAAAAAAAATCATAATTCAATCAAAAAAACAAACATTTATCTAACAGCATATATTTTTTTTTTTCAGACAATCACCCTGCCATACATAATTCAATCAAAAAAACAAACATTTATCAAACATTTCAGACAATCACCCCGCCATACCTCTCCGCATCTTTCATCCACGCAAACATTTGCCCAAACTCGCTCTGTGCTTCCCGAAGGTTCCCCTCCACGCCACACAGGGTCTTCGCCCCCCTCAACGCATGACCCTTAGAGACACTTCAGTCTCGACGTCTTGAAAAAAAAGAAGCGATCGCTGAAGTGTCTGTGCATGTCAATAGTAAATGAGACTTCGCTCTTTCTCTCCGATGCGTGCTAGGTCGATGACGCAATTTCTTTTCCTCGCTTTCGTATTCTTTATTTAGTACTTTTTTATTTATTCATTTATTTATTTAACGTCAATTATTTTTTTTTTTTTTTTTTGTTCTTGTGACTAAGGTAAGACATAAGATGGGTTCATTTATGTAGGTTGTAGAAAGCTTTATCACAACGACAAGTACTGACAAAAATGTATAAGAATCAAATACCACCAATAAATAAAAAAAACATGATATAATCACGCTAATGAAACAAAGACACAATAAAATCCATGTCTAACAAAACTAAGAACAGAATATATTTAAAATATGAGACGACATACCGCATTTCCGAAGCCGAGTGAAAAAGCGAAAAAGATACATCCCAAAATATCTAAAAACAAATCGTATTTACTAAAACCAAAGGAAAAAAAGAAAGAAAAAAGAAAACAAACTGACATCACAAAATATCTGGCATCAGGGTTATCAAAGAGCAAAAATTACCCCTCCCTCTCCCCCCCCCCCCAAAAAAAAGGCATTTACCAAAACCGCGTGAAATGAAGAACATGCTCTTACCCCCCACCCCCCCCACCCCCCGCCGCATAAAAAAAAAAAAAAAAAGTGAAACACGTTCTTACAGCCCCAGCTTCCCCCCACCCACCACCCTACCCCATCGCCAATAAATAATAATAATAATAATAATAATAATAATAATAATAATAATAATAATAATAATAATAATAATAATAATAACAATAATAATAATAAAAACAAAGAAAAAAAGGATGGCAGAATTACTGAAAAAAAAAAAAAAAATAAAAATATATATCAGTGCCATCCCTTTAGCTCCAAGCGTGACCGTGACAGCCCGATCCCCGCCCACACAAACCATATGTTGACCTAAGCACGCCCTCGCAACGCACGCCTGCACGCCCATTTAGGCCCACACCCATCCGCGAAATAACACACTTTGCGTCACGCACATATCAACCTATTTACGCCCACACCGCGAATCTAAACGCCACCTTTAGAGATGAAGAAGAAGGAGAGGAAGGAAAAGAAAAAAAAGAAAAGTAAAAAGAAGAAGAAAAAAAGAGAAAGAAGAAAAGAAAAAAAAGAATTAAAAGAAGAAGAAAAAAGAGAAAGAAGACAAGAAAAAGAAAAGAAGTAAAAGAAGAAGAAAAAAGAGAAAGAAGGAAAGAAAAAAGAAAAGAAAAGAATTAAAAGAAGAAAAAAGAGAAAGAAGACAAGAAAAAGAAAACAAGAGAAGAAGGAAAGAAAAAGAAAAAGAGGAACTACAACAAAGCGTAGAAGTAGAAGCCACGCCCACAATTCAAAGGTTCTTAAAAGGAAATAAGAAAGCCGCGAAAAAGAGAAAGGAAAAGATAAAGAAGGAATAAAGAAACAAAGACAAACAGAACAACAAAAGAGAGAGACAGAAAGAAACGGAAACCAAAAGAGGAGGATAATAGCTGGAAGAAAGGAAGAGAGAAAGAGAAAAAATAAAAAATAAACAGCAGATAAAAGGGACAAAGAACAAGGAGAGAAGGAAACGACCTTAAGAGTTAAAAAAGAGGAAGAGAAACAATAACCCCCCCCCCAAAAAAAAAAAAAAAAAACGAGAAGAAAGAAAAAAAACATGGAAAGATAACCCCACGCTTCCAAACAACAAAACCCAACCAACAAACAAAGGAAAACAAAGCCAACCACCAACAAACAAACAAACAAACAAAGCCACGCAAGACGGACCGCGACGCCAAGCAAAGACCAGCCCCCTACCCTCCCGACCCCCCGACCCCGCCCCCCTTCCTCCCTCCCTCCAAGACGGGGCCGGGATAACGCCACTTCCGTCTTATCGAGTGCTTGCCGGAGCGTCACTTCCGGCCGGGAACTCTGGAGACGGCCTGTGGGAACCTCCGGGATTTGGCGGAGGCGGTGCGGGGGAGGCGGTGAGGTAAGCCGTAAGTGTCTGGGAGGGAGGAGGGAGGGTAGGGGGAGAGAAGGAGGGAAGGAGGGAGGAAAGGAGGGAGGGTGGGAGGGAGGGAAGGAGGGAAGGAGGAGGGAGGGAGGGAAGGAGGGTGGGAGGGAGGTAGGGGGAGGGAGAGAGGGTAGGGGGAGAGAGGGAGGGTAGGGGGAGGAGGGAGGGAGAGAAGGAGGGGAAGGAGGTGGGAGGGAAGGAGGAGAGAGGGAGGGAAGGTGGGAGGGAGGGAGGGTATGGGGAGGGAGAGAGGGTAGGGGGAGGAGGAGGAGGGTAGGGAGGGAGGGAGGGAGGGGGAGGAGGGAGGGAGGGGGGAGAGGAGAGGGAGGGGGAGGGGGAGGGGAGGGAGGGGAGTAGAGGGAGGGGAGGGAGAGAGGGTAGGGGGGAGGAGGAGGAGGGAGGAGGGGGGGGAGGGAGGGAGGGAGGAAGGGTGGGAGGGAGGGAGGGAGGGGGGGGAGGGGGGAGGAGGGAAGGAGGGAAGGGGGGTGTGTGTGTGTTTAAATGCGTGTATGCTCGCACGTGCATGTGCGCGTGAGTGTGTAAGAGAGAGAGAGAGAGAACGTAATTGTCCATGTAAGCTTATACGGTAGTTACTGTAATTAACTGTACTTTTAACTGTAACTCGTGTCCTATCCGGTCTGTTTATCCCTATTTTCTCCAGGTTTACAGGTCTTTTCTTCAGTACATTTTCAGTGTCTCGATTTGCAATAAAGATCTCCGCATTTGTCTATATGGATGTTTTTTTTCGTCAACATCCACGTCCCATGTCAACATTTCTCTTGCATGATACATTGCTCGTGCAGTTGTAAAAAAAAAATGTTTTTCCATTTTTTCTTGCACACAATAGTACTTACACTTACATATGATTTCAGCAACGCTTTAACATGGGCATAAATGATAATCATGATGTAAATAATAATAGTAATACCAGTAATAGTATAACGCAAAATAACAATATGTTAACAGTAATAATGACAACAACAATACAACAGTAATAATAATGATGACAACAGTGATGATGATGACGATGACGTTGGTGATGATGGTGGATGATGATGATTATAATAACAGCAACAATAACAACATCAAGAAAAATACATAATAATAACAATACCAATTAAGCTAGTGATATGAGAACGGCGAAATAATTCTAGCAAACAAATATGCAAGTTTCCCCTAATCCGTTGAATTAAAAAAGCGAGACTGATTCCATTAATACCGAATCAGCAGCCTCACTTGCTCGGTAATTGATGAAATGCCAACCCATTACTGCATTAGCGAAATGGCTCTGCGCTGAACCGATTTTTTTCCCTTTTGAGAGAGAGAGAGAGAGAGAGAGAGAGAGATGGCGCGTCATACGTCAAACGGACGGGAATTCTCTCGTCAAAATATTAATCACTTAATTAATCAATCCATATTCCGTTTGTTTGTCTGTGCTTTCCTTACTTCCCTTCTCCCTTTCTCCTCCCTCTCTTCCCTTCCCTCCCTTCCTCCCTCCTCCCCACTCTCCCACCTCTGCCTACCTCCCTCTCCCTCCTCCCTCTCCCTTCTCACCTCTCCCTAACCCTCTCCCTCCCACCATTCCTCTCCTTCCTCTCCTTCCCTCCCTCCCTTCCCCTCACCTTCCTTCCCTCCCTCCACTCCTCTCACCTTCCCTCCCTCCCACCATCCCTCTCCCTCCTCACACCATCCTTCTCCCTCCCCACCATCCCTCTCCCTCCCTCACACCATCTCTCCACTCCCTCACCTCACCTCCCTCTCCCTCTCCCTCCCTCACACCATCCTCTCCCTTCCCTTCCTCACACCATCCCTCTCCCTCCCACTATCCCTCTCCCTCCACCCTTCCTCCCTCCCCCTCCCCTCCCTCCCACCATCCAATCCCCCCCCCTTCCTCCTCCTCCACCCAAACATCCACCACCCCAACCCAATCCGCCATCTACCGCAGTGACTTTCTCAGTCGCTGCCTCACTCGATTCGCTCCTAATCTCGCTCTTAGGAGTTGATTCGTCTTCAGTATCTCGGAAAACGAGAGGGCGACGCGAATGACAGAGAGAGAGAGAAGGAGGATAGAGAGAGGGACAAAAGTGGGGAAAGAGGAGAGAGAAGGAAGGAGAGAGGGAGTGGGAAGGGAAGAGAGGGGAGTGGGGGAAGGAAGAGAGGGAGTGGGGGAAAGAAGAGAGGGGAGTGGGGGGAGGGGGAGAGGGGGAGTAGGGGAAGTGGGAGTGGAGAAGAGAGGGAAAGAGAATTAGGAGGGGGGGAAAGAGGAAAACGAACGGGAAGGAAAGAAAGTGAGACGAGAGAGAGAGAGAAGAGAGAGAGAGAGGAGAGAGAGGAGGAGACGAGGGACGAGAGAGGAGAGAGAGAGAGAGAAGAGAAGAGAGAGAGAGAGAGAGAGAGCAGAGAGAGAGAGAGAGAGAGAGAGAGGAGAGAGAGAGAGAGAGAGAGAGAGAGAGAGAGAGAGAGAGAGAGAGAGAGAGAGAGAGAGAGAGAGAGAGAGAGAGAGAGAGAGAGAGAGAGAGAGAGAGAGAGAGAGAGAGAGGAGAGAGAGAGAGAGAGAGAGGAGAGAGAGAGAGAGAGAGAGAGAGAAAGAGAAAGAGAGAGAGAGAGGAGAGAAAAATGCGACAGATCAAGATGGCGGGTTCGTGCAAGCGCATATAACAGGGGATTTCCGAGGTCGCATGCATTCTAAATCAAATTATTGATGAAGAAGACTCCATCACGCAAAGCACAAGCCGAAACCAAGAGAAAAGAAATGAGGAAGAAAGTCAATTACGTCCTGAATACAATAAAGAAATTGAAGAATAATAAGAAAAAAAACAAGGAGACACATTTATCCGTAAATAGCGAAAAAAATAAACATTAATTAGCTAAAAAAGGGCGACAGATAAGAACAAGAAAGAAGAAACACGACAATAGAACAAACAACCACGAAGAAATACGACGGCAGAAAAAAAACAAATAACTAAACAAACAAACAACCACACAAACAACCAAACAAGGAAACCGAAAAAAAAAATCCTCCTGGGACCCTCAAAGCCATAAAACCATCCTAAAATACATCCTCAAGGAGCGAAGGAGATCGAGGCGACCTTCGAGGATATTAAGAGGAAGGAAGAAGGGGCGATGATGCTTCAGACACAAGAGGATAAGAGAAAGATATGAACAGAGGAACAAATAACCCAAAATATCGTCCGATAAATTTCTTTTATGTAAGTGACGTCGATGAACACATCATTTACTTATATTCCCGACATATTTCTAATATTTAAAAGTGTCATCGATGAACAATTACTTATATTCCCGACATATTTCTAATATTTAAGTGTCATCGATGAACAACTTACTTATATTCCCGACATATTTTCTAATATTTAAGTGTCATCGATGAACATTTACTTATATTCTCGACATATTTCTAATATCTAAGTGTCATTGACGAACATTTGCTATATTCTCAAACATATTTATTCTAATATTTAGGTCATCGATGGAACAATTACTTATATTCGACATATTTCCTAATATTAAGTGTCATCCGATGAACAATTACTTCATTCCACATTATTTCTAATATTTAAGTGTCATCGATGAACATTTACTTATATTCTCGAACATATTTCTAATATTCTAAGTGGTCATCGATGAACCAATTGAATTAACTTTATATTCTTGCACGGACATATTTCTTCATATTTTAAAGTGTCCCCATCGATGAAACATTAACTTATATGATTTTCCCGAAAGAACCCACTGTTAAGAAGCATTGGCCGGTTTAATTAATATAAAATGTTAAGATTTCAACAATCAAATAATATTTAAGGATAAATTACGTTGATTATTAAATTAATAAAATAAAATCGGTAATCAATCCCTTCACTTTTAAATATTTACTTATTAGTAATAAAAATATCTAATCCCTAAACCTCCTTAATTTTTTTCTCTCCCCCAAACTGAGGAGGGGGGAGGGGAGGGTGGGGATGGGGAAGAAATTTGGAAAGAAAAGGGGGGAATGGGAAAGAAAGAAAAGGCGAGGGAAAGGGAAAAGAAGGAAAGAAAAGGAGGAGGAATGAGGAAGCCTGCAGCAAAACGGCGGGAAANCTTTTCTCCGCTTAAATCCCCTAAAGTTTACCTTTAATAAAATCCCTTTCAAGTCAACCCTTCTCCCTTAAACCCTTTTTCTTAAACCACCCTTCTGCCCTTAAGTCCTTCAAGTTAAACATACTCCCTTAAAATCCCTTAAGTTCAACCCTTCCTACCCTTACTTTCCTAAGTCATCCTTCTGCCCTTAAAATCCCCTCGTGAAATTCCCTTAATCACCCTTCACCTTCAAGTCACCCTTGTCCCTTTTAAATCCCTTTTCAAGTCACCCTCTCCTTAGAGTCCATTAAGTCACCCCTTATTCTACCCCTCAAGTCACCCTTCTCCCCTTAAATCCCTTAAATTACCCTTCCCTCACAAGTCACCCTTCTCCCTTTAAGATCCCCTCAAGTCACCACATTGTTCTCCCCTTAAAATCCCTTTAAAGTCAGCCCTTCTCCCTTAAATCCCCTTAAATCCCTTAAATCACCCTTCACCCTCAAGTCACCCTTCTCCCTTAAATCCCTTAAGTCACCCTTCTCCCTCTCCCTTAAATCCCTTAAATCCCTTTATTCAGTCACCCTTCTCCCTTAAATCCCTTAAGTCACCCTTCTCCCTTAAATCCCCTAAGTCACCCTTCTCCTCCCTTAACCTTCTCCCTTAAATCCCTTAAACCACCCTTCACCCTTAAATCCCTTAAATCACCCTTATTTCACTAACGTCAACTTCTCCCTAAATCCCTTAAGTCACCTTCTTCCTTAATCCCTTAAGTCACCCATCTCCCTCAAGTCACCCTTCTCCCTCAAGTCACCCTTCTCCCTCAAGTCACCCTTCTCCCTCAAGTCACCCTTCTCCTCAAAGTCACCCTTTCTCCCTTAAATCCCTTAAATTCACCCTTCTCCCTCAAGTCACCCCTTCTCCCTTAAATCCCTTAAATCACCCTTCTCCCTTAAGTCACTAAAGTCACCCTTCTCCCTTAAATCCCTTAAACGCCCTTCTCCCTTAAATCCCTTAAGTCACCCTTCTCCACTAAATCACCCTTCTCCCTTAAATCCCTTAAACCACCCTTCTCCCTTAAATCCTTTAAAGCACCCTTCACCCTCAAGTCACCCTTCACCCTTAAATCCCTTAAACCACCCTTCACCCTATTCCCTGACCTCACACCAGCAGGATATTCGCTTCAACGAAATCCTTTTCTTGCTCACACTTCTGAGCCTCGTCTGTCGAAAAAGAGTTTTTGGAAATGTCTCGAAATTGAAATAAAAGATTGAAGATTTTTTTTTTGTTTTCTTGTTTCTATTTCCATCAGCTTTCTTTCTTTCTTTTCTTCGCCATTTCCTTGTTTGTTTGTTTTTATTCTGCTTTCGTTCTGTTTTTTTTTCTTCTCTTCTTCTTCTTTTTTTTTTTTACACGATTTTTTTTATTGTATTCCGATTTTTTTTTCTCTTATACAGATTATTTGTCATTTGCTCTTTTTTCATTTTATTCAATGTTTGCCCTATCCCCACGCTTATTCAGCATTCTTCGTATCCCCCGTTTTTTTAGATTTTTTTCTTCTCTCTCTCTCATTTTTTACTCAGTATTCGCTTTTCTCCCATGTTTATTACGCATCTGTCCTCTCTCGCTCTCTCCATTCTTTATTCAACATTCCCTCTCTCTCCGCATTTATTTAGCATTCTCACTTTTCCCATATTTATTCAACGTCCCCACTTCTCCCCACTTTTACTCGACATTCTCCCTTCCCCACATTTATCAAACATTCTCCCCTTCCCCCACATTTATTGAGCACTCCTGCTTCCCATATTTATCAAACACTCCCTCTTCCCCCATTTTTTATTCAACATTCCCCCTTCCCTCCTTTACTGTGTCCTCCCCTTCCCCCCACATTTTACGTGAATTCCCTACTTCTTCCAAAAATCTATCCAGCATTCCCCCTTCCACCCTCTTTATTTATCCTCCTCTCTCCCCCACATTCATCAAACACTCCCTCTTCCCCAAACATTTATTCAACATTCCACCTTCCACCCCCTTATTTTATCCCTCTCCATCCCCCAATATTTATCAAACACTCCCCCTCCCCCCCCCACATTTATTCAACATTCCACCTTCCACTCCTTTATTGAACCCTCCTTCATCCCCCACATTTAATCAAAACACTCCCCCCCCCCAAACATTTATTCAACATCCCCCCTCACCCCCATTTATCCAGCATTCCTCCATCCCCCCCACATTCATCAAACACTCCCTCTTTCCCCAACATTTATCAACATTTCCCCCTTCCACCCCCATTTATCCAGCATTCCTCCTCTCTCCCCACATTTACATAACATTCCCTACTTCCCAATATCTATCCAACATTCGTTCTTCCCCCCACGTTTATTAAACCTTCCTCTTCCCACCACATTTTATTCAACACTCCCTCTCCCCCAAACATTTATTCAACATCCCCTTCCACCCCATTTATCCAGCATTCCTCCTCTCTCCCCCTCTTCGCTACAGACTCCATAACTCACTCCTCTGACACTTCTTGACACCTCCACACCTAAGGCGAGAAAAAGAAACAAGATTTATTATCATATTTTTTCTACTTCTCCTTTTAACTCTCGCCTCCATTTCATTCGGTCTTTTGTCAGGTGGATAACATATTGGAATAAGAGCATTTTGTTGTTATCGCGGGTAGGTAAGTAGGTTAGGAGGTAGGTAGGTAGGTAGGTAGGTAGGTAGGTAGGTAGGTAGGTAGGTAGGTAGGTAGGAGGGAGGGAGGGAGGAGGTAGTAGGTAGAGTAGGTAGTAGGTAGGAGGTAGGTAGGTAGGGGTAGGAGGGAGGTAGAGGTAGGTAGGTAGGTAGGTAGTAGGTGGGTAGGGTAGGTTAGGTAGGTAGGTAGGTAGGTTGTAGGTAGGTGAAAGGTAGGTAGGTAGGTAGGTTAGGTAGGTAGGTAGGTAGGGTAGTAGGTAGGTAGGTTGGTAGGTTGGTAGGTATGGTAGGTAGGTAGATAGATGGATAGATAGTAGGTGGGTAGAAGATAGATAGATAGGTAGGTAGGTAGATAGATACATATACATATAGATAGATGGATACAGAAATAGATAGACAGACAGAGAGAGAGATGAGAAGAACGTGGATTATGAAATATATATTGCTCAAACTTTAGACTGAAAATCTCTTTAATCAAGCATTTTTTTCAGCTAAATAAGAGGAAAAAAACACAAACAAAACACAAAAACCAGAAAACAAACAAACAAACAAACAAACACCCCCCCCTTCCCTCCTTCTCCTCTTCTTCTTCACCGTCTTCTTCTCCTCTCCTTCTTCTTCTTTTCTTCTGCCTCTCCCTCTTCCTCCTCCCTCTTTTCCTTCCCCTTCGCACTCTCAAACGTGGGTTTTGCTCCGTAGAGTTTCGCAACATTCCGAAATTCGGGGATTTCCCTCGGGCAAAGTCTTTCCCCTTCTAAGTCAACTATACTTAAGGGACATTGAGAGACTTTGCGCTCCTCTGCAGGCTCTTTCAGTTCCCTCTGTAAAGTTTTGCATTTTTTAGTTATTCTGATTTTATTTTGTTTTGTTATTTATTTCTTTATCTATTGTAGAGAATGTAGTTTGCATTTTCACTTATTCTTAGATTCATTGTTTTGTCATTTATTTTTTTATCTATTGTTTATACTTTTTTTGTTTTGTTATTTATTTTTCTTTATTTATGTGGAGAATGTAAAGTTTGCATTTTTCATTTATCTGATTTTAGTTCTGTTTTGTTATTTATTTTGTTTTTTTTTATCTATTGTAGAGAATGTAAAGTTTTGCATTTTTTAGTTTATTCATTTATTCTTTTTGATTCATTTATTTCTGTTTATCTTTTTTTGTTTTGTTATTTATTTCTTTATCTATTGTAGAGAATGTAAAGTTTTGCATTTTTTAGTTATTCAGATTTTATATTTTTTTGTTTTGTTATTTATTTATTTATCTATTGTAGAGAATGTAAAGTTTTGCATTTTTTAGTTATTCTGATTTTATCTCTTTTTGTTTTGTTATTTATTTTCTTTATCTATTGTAGAGAATGTAAAGTTTTGCATTTTTCACTTATTCTGATTTTATTTTGTTTTGTTATTTATTTTTTTTTTATCTATTGTAGAGAATGTAAAGTTTTGCATTTTTTAGTTATTCTGATTTTATCTTTTGTTTTGATTTATTTCTTATCTAATTGTTTATCTTTTTTGTTTTGTTATTATTTCTTTATCTATGTAGAGAAGTAAAGTTTTGCATTTTTCATTTATTCTGATTTTATTTTGTTTTGTCATTTATTTCTTTATCTATTGTTTATCTTTTTTTGTTTTTGTTATTTATTTCTTTATTATTGTAGAGGATGTAAAGTTTTGCAATTTTTAGTTATTCAGTTTTTATCTTTTTTGTTTTGTTATTTATTTCTTTATCTATTGTAGAGAATGTAAAGTTTTGCATTTTTTTCACTTATTCTGAATTTTTATTCTGTTTGTTATTTATTTCTTTATCTATTGTAGAGAATGTAAAGTTTTGCATTTTTCAATTATTCTGATTTTATCTTTTTTTTTTTGTTATTTATTTCTTTATCTATTGTAGAGAATTAAAGTTTTGCATTTTCACTTTATTCTGATTTTATTCTGTTTGTTATTTATTTTCTTTATTCTATTGTAGAGCATTTTGTTTTATCGTTTATCTTACGTTATTCTAGTTTTCATTTATGTTTTTATTTAATTCATGTATATCTATTTTATCTACATATCATCTAACTTATTTAGATGATATTTATTCATTTTTTGTTACTGTTATTATGAGTATTGCAATTATCATTGTTATCGTCTTCATCAATATTATTGTTATTCATGCTCTTATAATTATCATTATTATTATCATTATCCTATCATAGTCATCTTCTTCATATTAACTGTCAAAATCATCATCATCATCATTATCGTAATTGTCTTCATTAGGATTTTCATAACCATTATCATTTTTATCATTATTATAACTGTTATGATTATGATCATTTTTGTTATTGGTGATACTTCCGTTGTTATTATTATTTTTTTATTGTTATTATTATCATTATTATTGTTGTTGTTGTTATTATAATTATTATTATATCATTATTATTATTATCATTGTTGTTATTATTATTATTATTATCATTCTTATCATTATTATTACTATTATTATTCTTATTACCATTATTGATATTATTATTATCATCATCATCATTATCATTATTATTTTGGTTTTCATTTGTATTATTTTTGTTGTTGTTATTGACATTATTATTTTCCTCGTTATTACCATTATTGTTATTGAAATTATCATCATTGATATCATCAATATCATCATCATTTTTATCATTAACATTCTTATCGTTATCGTTATTATCATCATCATTATTATTATTATCATTATAAGTATTATTATTATCATTATAATTATTATTACTATGATTATAATCATAATCATAATTACAATTACAATTACAATTATTATTATTATTATTATTACTATCATTGTCATTATCATCATCATTATTATCCTTGTTATTATTATTAACATTATTATTGTTGTTGTTGTTAATAATTTTTTACTATCATTATCAACACTATTACTGCTGTTATCACCATTATTATCATTACTTTTATTATCATTATCAATCTCTCTTATCGTCCTTAGCATAATCATCATTCTTATTATCTTTAATATTAATCATTACCATTTTTGTTATCATTATGACCATCTCTATAACATTAATCACACACACGTTCTCAGCCACAGACACACACTCAAGCAAACCAGATTGCAACACATTCAACAATGCAACATAAGATGATTATTATCCAGCCTTGAGTTACCAATACTGATATTAATAATGTCATTAAATTTTGCATTGATATCTTCATTATTTTTTTTATCCCTATTGACATCATCTCTTATCTTTATTCTTATTGTCATTATTATCATATTCATCAATGTTATCATTATTTTCATTCTTCAAGATTTTTGATAAGTTAGTGACCCAGTTGCCGATTCAAGATAAAGATAACAATAGATAAGGCTGATAGAATACAGGCTGATAGATAGTACAGGCTGATAGATAATACAGGCTGATAGATAGATGATAGATAAACAGACAACAACTACTAAATTCTTGCCAGCACTAAACAAACACGTACACTTGTTAAAGGAAGGCTTCACTCTTTTCTATTTTCTCTTTTCCACTCTTTCTCGAACTTTACTCTTCACCGTCTTTCGAATTCACACTCTAACTTTTTCTTCCTTTTGGCCAAGATTTTTACGGATGGAGAGAAATCACCATTTTCTCTTTAATTTCTCTCTGTCTCTTTCTTTCTTTCTTTCCTTTTTGGGTCTGTCTGTCCTTTCTCTCTCTCTTCTTTCTGGTCTCTCTGTCTCTTTCTTTCTTTCTTTCCTTTTGGTCTCCTCTGTTTCTCTCTCTCCTCTCTCTTCTCTCTCTCTCTCCTCTCTTCTCTTCTTCTTTCTTTCCTTTCTTTGTCCTTTCTCTCTCTCTCTCTCCTCTCTCTCTCTCTCTCTCCTCTCTCTCTCTCTCTCTCTCTCTCTCTCTCTCTCTCTCTCTCTCTCTCCTCTCTCTCTCTTCTCTCTCTCTCTGTATTATAAGTACATAGATGTATCATTTCTTTATCTATCTATCTATCTATCTATGTGAGAGAGAGAAGAGAGAGAGAAGGGGGGGGGGTAGATATATACACGTATTTATATATATAACAGAATCATTATTATCATTAATTCCTTTTTTAACATACTTCCTTCTTGTCCCTTTCATCATATTTTTAGCATCATTAACTTCTCTTTTCACTTATCGACTTCTCTCTATCCAATATTATTTGCCTCACATAACTTTCCTCATTAATTTTTTTTTCCTTTATATATCACCTCCCTCTTCCTCTTCCTCAGGACTCGCACAAAAATGAATAAATACGTGAAATGAAGGAATGAATATATGTATGTATATAAATGGTAGATATACGATATTTTTCCTTATTTACTAGGGGGCTATTTTCCTCATTTCTTTCTTTCTTTCTTTCTTTCTCTCTCTCTCTCTCTCTCTCTCTCTCTCTCTCTCTCTCTCTCTCTCTCTCTCTCTCTCTCTCTCTCTCTCTCTCTCTCTCTCTCTCTCTCTCTCTCTCTCTCTCTCTCTCACTAATGAACCAGGAAAGAAGGACATGATTGGAAGCGAGAAAGGAGCAAAATAGTGATGAAAAGAGGAAGAGAAGCAGAGACGAATAAAGAGAGAGAAAGAGAGAAAATTATTCTTCGCCTTTCCATTAGCCAAGGCGGATAAAGCTGTCACTAATCAGAATATACGAGAAAGGAGGAAGAGGGAGAGGGAGAGAGAGAGAGAAAGAGTGTATAAAGAAAGTGAAAAAGAGGAAGGAAGTGGTAAAGGTGGAAGGTGGAGGAGGAGGAAGGAGAAGGAGGAAGGAAAAGTGGATAGAGGAGGAAGAAGAGGAAGAAAAAGAGGGAAGAGGAAGAGGGAAGAGGCAAAAGAAAAGAAGAAGAAGAAGAAAAAGGAGAAGAAAGAAGAAGAGGAAGAGGAGGGGGAAAGGGGAGATGGAAAGCTATGATTCTTATTTTTTATATTCTTCTTTTTTAAATTAGTAATTAAGAAGGAAAACAATAAAATAATGTAAAAAGAGAAAAGAAGTAGTAGAAGTGATGTGATGATGATAGGAAAAGAAGAGAGATGAGGAAGAGAAAGAGAATGAGGAAATGAATGATGAAGAAAAAGAA
>NW_020871329.1:410337-412837 GCF_003789085.1 Penaeus vannamei | reverse complement strand
AATAAAAGAAAAAAGGGGTTTTATATCACTTTCTATTTTTTAATGATATTGATAAACGGGGTTTTATATCACTTATGGTTTTGAATAATAATGATAATAATAATAAAGGAAAAAAGGTTTTTTATATCACTTGTGGTTTTCAATATAATAGTGAAAGGGAAAAAAGGTTTTTTTATCACTTTGGTTTAGGATAATATTGATAAAAGGGGTTTTATATCACTTCTATTTTTTAATATCACCTATGGTTTTCAATAATAATAATAATAAAGAACAAAAGGGGGTTTGATATCAATTTTGGTTTTCAATAATAATAATAAAAGAAAAAAGGGTTTTTATATATCATTTATGGTTTAGGATAATATTGATAAATCGGGGTGTTATATCACCTATGGTTTTTCAATAATAATAATAATAAACAGAATTAAATATTGAAAACGCACTACATAAAAAAATAAAATAAAAAAGAGGATATTTGAAGACGCAATACATAGAATAGAAAGAAAAGAAGAAGAAAAAAGAAGAAAAACAGCCATAGGGAAGTTAAGTGAACATGACAACATGTCTTTGTGACCAAATGGTGTTCTATATCACTTCTGGCTAGGATAATTAGGATAATATTGATAAAATCGGGGTTTTATATCACTCATGGTTTTGAATAATAATGATAATAATAATAAAATAAAAAAGGGGTTTTATATCGATAGAAATTAAAATATGAAACCCACTGCACAAATGAAATAAGAAATAAAAAAGGATATCTGAAGACGCAATACATAGAATAGAAAGAAAAGAAGAAGAAAAGAAGAAAAACAGCCATAGGGAAGTTAAGTGAACATGACAACATGTCTTTGTGACCAAATGGTGTTCTATATCACTTCTGGTTTAGGATAATTAGGATAATATTGATAAAATCGGGGTTTTATATCACTTATGGTTCTGAATAGTAATGATAATATAATAAAATAAAAAAGCGGTTTTTATATCGATAGAATTAAAATATGAAAACGCACTGCATAAAAAATAAAAAAATAGGATATTTGAAGACGCAATACATAGAAGAGAAGAAAAAAGAAAAAAAAAGAAAGAAAAACAGCCATAGGGAAGTTAAGTGAACATGACAACATGTCTTTGTGACCAAATGGTGTTCTATATCACTTCTGGTTTAGGAAAATATTGATAAAATCGGGGTTTTATATCACTTATGGATCTGATAGTATTGATAAAATAAATAAAATAAAAAAGGGTTTTTATATCGATAGAATTAGAATATGAAAACGCACTGCATAAAAAAATAAAATAAAAAAATAAAAAAGGATATTTGAAGACACAATACATAGAATAGAAAGAAAAAAAAGAAAAAAAAAAGAAGAAACAGCCATAGGGAGTTAAGTGAACCGAAACATGTCTTTGTGACCAAATGGTGTTCTATATCACTTCTGGATTAGGATAATATTGATAAATCGGGGATTGATACCATTATGGATCTGAATATAATGATAATATAATAAAATAAAAAGGGGGTTTATATCGATAGAATTAAATTATAAAACGCACTCATAAAAAAAAGATAAAAAAGAGGATATTGAAGACGCAATACATAGAAGAGAAAGAAAGAAAGAAGAAAAAAAAGGAGAAAACAGCCATAGGGAAGGTTAAGTGAACATGACGATATGTCTTTGTGACCAAATGGTATTTTATATCACTTCTGGTTTAGGATAATTAGGATAATATTGATAAAATCGGGGACTGATACCACTTATGGATCTGAATAGTAATGATAAAATAATAAATTAAAAAAGGGGGTTTTATATCGATAGAATTAAAATATGAAAACCCACTGCACAAATAAAAAAAAAAAAAAAAGGATATCTGAAGACGCAATACAAAGAATAGAAAGAAGAGAAGAAGAAAAAAAAAGAGAAAA
Source organism: Penaeus vannamei (assembly GCF_003789085.1). NCBI lineage: Eukaryota > Metazoa > Arthropoda > Malacostraca > Decapoda > Penaeidae > Penaeus > Penaeus vannamei. The sequence goes on along the minus strand of NW_020871329.1, from coordinate 410,913 downwards.
ACAGCCATAGGGAAGTTAAGTGAACACGACAATATATGTCTTTGTGACCAAATGGTGTTCTATATCACTTCTGTTTAAGATAATATGATAAAATCGGGGACTGATACCACTTTGGATCTGAATAGTAATGATAAACTAATAAATTAAAAAAAGGGATTTTATATCGATAGAATTAAAATATGAAAACGCACTGCATAAAAAATAAAATAAAAAATAAAGAAAGAGGATATTTGAAGACGCAATACAAAGAATAGAAAGAAAAAAAGAAGAAGAAAAAAAAGAAAAAACAGCCATAGGGAAGTTAAGTGAACATGACAACATGTCTTTGTGACCAAATGGTGTTTATATATCACTTCTGTTAGGATAATTAGGATAATATTGATAAATCGGGGATTGATACCACTTATGGATCGTGAATAGTAATGATAAATAATAAAATAAAAAAGAGGGTTTTTATATCGATAGAATAAAATATGAAACGCACTGCATAAAAAATGAATTTAAAAATAAGGATATCTGAAGACGCAATACATAGAAGAGAAAGAAAAAAAAGAAAAAAAAAGAAGAAAAAAAACA
>NW_020871329.1:405972-409609 GCF_003789085.1 Penaeus vannamei | reverse complement strand
CTCACCCACCCCCTACTCTCTCTCTACCCCTCCCCTCAACCCACCCCCTGTACTCTCTACCCCTCCCTCACCCACCACCCTTACTCTCTACCCCCCACCCCCGTCACCCCACCCCACCCCCAAACTGACAAGTATTCTCTCGTCTGCAACACCCAATACCCCATTTCCATCTCCACTCCCACCCCTCTCCATGTCCTTCCCCCCCTCCCCCCTCCCCCTCCCCAGGCAGCTGCACATAAATGAATTAACTCATAATGAACAAGGGAATTGATGCAGCTGAGAGAGTCATTCCATTCGGAAGCAATAACGCTGTTGTCGTGTTTTACATTCATTGATAGGAAGAGTCGGGGTACGAGAGACTGGAGAGGCTGGTGGAGAGGAGGAGGGGGGGTGAGAGAGGGGGGAGAGGGAGAAAGGAAGGAGAAGGCAGGTGGAGAGATGGGGACAACCGAAAGGTGGGATGGAGAGAGGGGAGCGTTTGGGGATGGAGGAAGAGAGGGAGAGGAAGGAGAGAGAAAGGAAGGAAGGGGTGGGTGGGAGAGAGAGGAACGAGGGGGGGGGGATGGAGGAGAGAGGGAGATGAGAGGAGGAGGGTGTGGGGAGAGAGGGAAACGAGGGGCCGGGATGGAGAAGAGGGAAGGAACGAAGGGGTAGGTGGAGAGAGGAAACGAGGGGGATGGAGGAGAGAGGGGAGAGAGAGAGGATGGTGGATGGGGAGAGGGAAACAGAGGGGGATGAGAGGAGAGAGGGAGAGAGAGAAAAGGATGGGTGGTTGGAGAGAGGAAACGAGGGGGGGTGGAGGAGAGAGAGGGAGAGGAGAGAGAGAAGGATGGGTGTGGAGAGAGGGGAACGAGGAGAAAGGAAAGAAGAGAGGGGAGAGAGAGAAGGAAGGGGTGGGTGGAGAGGAGGGAATGAAAGGGAAAGAAGAGAGGGGGAGAGAGAGGAAAGAAGGGTGTGGTAGTAGAGGAGAGCGGGAACGAGGGGCAATGGAGTGGATAGAGGGGAGGGGAGAGAGAGAAGGAAGGGTGTGGAGAAGAGGGGAAGGAGAATTAAGGATAGAGGGAGAGAAGGAGGAGGACGAAAGGAAGGGTGAGGGGAGGGAGGTAACGAAGAGGAGGAGGAGAGAGGAGAGAGATGGAACGGAAAGGAGGAGAGAAAGAAGGATGTGGGAGAGAGGGAGGACGAGATAGAGGAAAGAGGGAAGGAAGGGAGGGGGGAGAGAGGGAAGGGAGAAAGGATAGGGGGAGAAAGGAAGAGAGCCAGTGAAGGAGGTAGAATGAAAAGACGGATGAAAGAGGAATGGGAAGGGAGGCTAAGAAATAAATGAAAGGAAGAAGTAAAGGAAGATTTAAAAAAAAAAAAAAAAAAAAAAAAAAAAAAAAAAAAACAGGAAGAGGTGGACAGTCATCACCGAGACAAATGAAGAAATTAATAAAGAAATTGGTCATGTTTTTCTGACGAAGCAAAACCTGATCAAATACATCTTTTAAGCTGAGGAAATAATCCCTTTCATCCATTTTTTTTTCTACACAGAAGGAGGTGGATTGGAAAGAGGGAGTAAATAATAAACAGAGAGAGAAGGGAAGAAGGGGAGAAAAATTTTGCAACGTGAGGGAGGAGGAGGAGGAGGATGAATAGAAAGAAAGGATAAAAGAGAACAAAGGAGAAGATGGAGGGAAGGAAGACATGAGGAAAGATGAAAATCAGAGGGAAAAGAGAAAGCGAAAAAGGCACAAAGGAAAGAAAAGAATAGGAGATAGCAAAAGAAATAAAGGAAAAATATAAATAGAGTATATCTCATTCTTTATTGCTTTCTTCATTCAAGTTTCACAGTGTAATCACAACGCTATAACGATCAAATAAAGGCGACGATCTTGTAGTACCAGAACAGCAAAGTCGACCTTATGAACGATGCAGCTTCGGCGACTGTTGATGTTAATACTTGTCTAGAAAAGGAAGGGAAGAACTAGGAGTTTCTCAAAGATGCATGTTCGAGTGTGTTTATTACTTTCCTAATCAAACTCGAGGAATGTAGCGCCTTTCTCTCTGTCTCTTTCTCTCTCTTTCTCTCTATCTCTCTCTCTCGCTCGCTCGCTCTCTGAATCTCTCTCTCTGTCTCGCTCTCTCTATCTCTCTCTCTCTCTCTCTCTCTCTCCTCTCTCTCTTGTCTCTCTCCTCTCTCCGCTTCTCTGTATCTCTCTCTCGCTTCGCTCGCCTCTCTGAATCTCTCTCTTCTCTCTCTGTCTCTCCTCCTATCTCTCTCTCGCTCTCGCTTTCTGTATCTCTCTCTCTCTCTTCTTCTCTCTTCTCTCTTCTCTCCTCTCCCTCTCTCTCTCTCTCTCTCTCTCTCTCTCTCTCTCTCTCTCTCTCTCTCTTCTCTCCTCTCTCTCTCTTCTCTCTTTCTCTCTCTCCCTCCCCCCCCCCTCTCTCTCTCTCTCTCTCTCTCTCTCTCTCTCTCTCTCTCTCTCTCTCTCTCTCTCTCTCTCTCTCTCTCTCTTTCTCTCTCTCTCTCTCTCTCTCTCTCTCTCTCTCTCTCTGTCTTTCTCTGTCTCTCTCTCTCTCTCTCTTCCTCTTTCCTCTCCTCTCTTTCATTCCCCCATCCTCCTCATCTCCTTTATTCCCCCGTCCTGAAAGACATTCTTTAAAGCACATAATATTTGGAGATGTTGTTATGGCAGATCTGTTCGTCTGAAGATGCTCGTAATTCCCTCAGAAATTCTTGAGAAAGTGTCCAATAAATGGGGAACGGAAAATGGGGGAAATGGAAAGAAGGAAGATGGAACTGGAGAAATAGGAATGGTAAATGGAAAGAAGTAGGAAGAAATAAGGAAAGAAGGAAGTTGGAACTGGAGAAATAGGAATGGGAAATGGAAAGAAGGAAGATGGAACTGGAGAAATAGGAATGGTAGAGGAAAAGAAGTAGGAGAAAGAAATAGAAAGAAGGAAGTTGGAACTGGAGAATAGGAATGGGAAATGGGGGAAAGAAAGGAAGTTGAACTGAGAAATAGGAATGGGAAATGGGGAAAGAAGGAAGATGGAACTGGAGAAATAGGAATGGGAAATGGGGAAAGAAGGGAGTTGGAACTGGATAAATAGGAATGGGAAATGGGGAAAGAAGGGAGTTGGAACTGGAGAAATAGGAATGGGAATGGGGAAAAAGAAGGGAGTTGGAAACTGGAGAAATACGAATGGGAAATGGAAAAGGAAAGAAGGAATGGAACTGGGGAGAAAATAGGGAATGGGAAATGAGAAAGAAGGAAATTGGAACTGGAAGAATAGGAATGAGAAATGAGAAGAAAAGAAGGAAATTGGAACTGGGAAAATAGGAATGGAAATGGGGAAAAGAAATGAGTTGGAACTGGAGAAATAGAATGGAAATGGAAAGAAGGAGTTGGAACTGAGAAATAGGAATGGGAAATGGGAAAGAAGGAAAATTGGAACTGGAGAAGAAATAGGAAATGGGAAATGGGGGACGGAAGTTGGAACTGGATAAATAGGAATGGGGAAATGGGGCAAGAAGGGAGTTGGAACGTGAGAAATAGGAATGGGAAATTGAAAAGAGGGAAGATGGAATGGAAGAGAAATAGGAATGGAAAATGGGGGAAAAAGAAGGGAGTGGAACTGGGAAAAAATAGGA